>VWZN01011104.1:117016-136885 GCA_013396955.1 Regulus satrapa
GCCCGCCCCGGGCCGGGACCGCCGGGACACTCCCACAGCGGTACCGGCACTGCCCGCCCCGGGCCGGGACCGCCGGGACACTCCCGCAGCGGTACGGGCACCGCCGGGACACTCCCGCAGCGGTACCGGCACCGCTGGGATACTCCCGCAGCGGTACGGGCACCGCCGGGACACTCCCACAGCGGTACGGGCACCGCCGGGACACTCCCGCAGCGCCCGGAGCCAGCAGCGCCCAGAGTGGGAAACGGAGGGCATCGGGGGCTGGCAGCAGACCGCCGCTCAATCTGCAGCTCTCAGGAGTCTGACAAAGTAAGGGAGTAAAGAAGGAAATTCGCAGCCTCTCGAGGAAACGCTGGGCACGGGGAAAGGCAGCTCTGGTTCCGCACAGGAGCGGCTGCAGCGATGATTCAATTGGAGCTCGATCCGGTCCAACTTCCCAGCCCTGGGCTGCCAAGATGTGACCCTTCACAGACAAAGCTCCACCTGAATTAAAGGCAGGAATTTTGGATGGTTTGAATATAAAGAGGATCAAATGTAGAGCCAGCCACCCTTCCTTAGAGCTCGTGTAGCACACTTCAATTTACTTCCAAAATGGGTTAGAGCCATTTTAATTTTCTAAAAGGATCCATACAAGACATCCATGTATCCCAGTGAACCTGTTTTGATTTCCCTGCAGAGCCAAAGTGTGAACAAGTTTTTACTCTTGAATAAAACCACGAAATTTCTGTGAGTGGCAGAAAAGGAATTGTTTCAGTGCCTCACCATCCTTACAGTAAAGAATTTATTCCCAGTATCTAATCTAAACCTGCTCTCTTTCTGTTTGAAGCCATTCCCCTTTATCGTGTCACTACATGCTCTTGCAGTGTTTCTTTTAAGCTCCCTTCAGGTGCTGGAAGGCTGCAATTAGGTCACCCCTAAGCATCTTTTCCAAGCTGAACAATCCCAGTTCTGTGGATAGCTCCCCAGGATATCCCATTCCTGGAATATTTCAGAAGCTCTCCTCCACTCCATTCTTCTTACACTCCACAACTACCAGGGAACAGGCTCAGCCAGATTCTCCTCCCATGATGAGGGCCAGTAAAAAATCTGAAATAAGTATCTTGAATGTGTTGCAGTACTGATGAAGAGTCACTAATTCCCTAAGGACCGAGCCCTGTAGCCTGCCTGCAGGCACTTTCTGTGCCTTCCCCACACACATTTGCACACTTAGCAAGTGCCAAACAAGTTTCTTGGGCCAGCTGCTACTGCCACTTGCCACTGCTGAACACTCCTTTGGGAAATCTGCCTCTGCACTGGAAAGAACAACAGGAGAAAACCAGTAAAAGGTGGATTTTCCAAGGACCGTAGCTGATACATTAAAATCACAAAGTACTCTAAAAAGCACTTTCAGAAATGTTCAGTGTTGATCTCCGTCTGTTCCTATTTTAGTCATGGCAATTTTCAACATTCTCCTGCTTGTCAAAAGAATCCTTCCAAGAGCAGGAGCCCTCCTTCAGCGGGGCTGTGTGCATTTCAGAACCAGTGCCTTCATGTAACTCTTACTCTACACCATGTTAGGGCCTTCCAAGAAAACTATCACAAACAATTTCAGATTTTCTAAAAGCCCTAATTATAATTCTCATTATGCTGAGTATCTTAGCTCTACAGGAATAAAAGGGGAGAAAAATGAAACCAAGAGTTAATTTTTTTTTTCTCAAACCCCAAATTTCAAGTGTTTTAAGGGCTAGCAAAGGACTTCAAATTCCACAGACCATCTGGAATCCTCTCCCTCAAGTTACGTAGGTCCTGGGGACTGGCAGATGGAGCCATCCGAAGCCTGGCAGACCCACACACTGGACATCCTGAACTGTGATTAGAGAAGACTTTTGATGGTCCATGTGCCACCCACTGGAAATTGCTCCAGGGAATGGAGTCTGGAAATGGATTTAAGAGAGTGAAGAGGGTGACAAAAGGTTCTGTGGGACAGAACAGGTATGGGAACAATAGAGGTGTCAAAAATATAAACATGGCCTCCAGAAACACGGAAAGAAAGCAAGAGAGCAGAGGTCAGTCAGCAAGAGATGAGAATTTGAAACGTTCACAAGTCTGAGCCATCCTGTGAAATGTGGATTGATTCTTAATAAGATGGATATTGTCACCTACCTCATCTTTTTCAGCTGCAATTCCCATGTACACACACAGCACAAACTGTGAATAAACTACCCAGTTCAGCTAATCACATCACTTAATGACCTACAAACCTCAGACTGACCGTAAAACGGGCTGTGACACACAGAGTATGTTCTCAGACTAAATGAAGAGACAAACTTTTTCAAGTTCGCTCACAGCTGCTGCAGAATACTTTGCCTTTAAAACTGATTTTTACCTGGTGTTGTTCAGTGTGTGTAACAGCAGTTATCAACATAATATCTGAGCATCACTACAAACAACTTTCTCATTTCAATTCCTTAAAGTGGATTTTCTGGCAACAACAACCTTGTGAGTGCCAAAACTGCCAAAGTACATTTCCATACCCACTGTGGGGACTCAGGCTGTCCTTATGGCTCGTTTTCAAGTAGCTGCACCATACATCACTCTAGCTACGTGTCTGACTAGGAGTTTTATCAATCATCCTGTTCACTCCCTCTAAGGAAACAGGTGTAGTCCTAAAGAAAATCCTCTTTTCAGAGTCCTGGTTTGCAGGGAAAGACCACTTTTCACCACTGGTACCCTTGCACTTGCTTATGTCTTTTGAAGCTGCATCTTTCTTAGGTTATCCTGTCGAGATTAGCTTTTTAACAAGGATGACTGCAGGAACTGGCAAAAGAAATGGAAGAAAACTCCTCTGGACGTTTCAGAAAACATCTCAAGACCTGAGAGAAAATAATCCGATCCTTTCAGCTTCTGATGTCATCCTCTGCTTTGCTCTTGCACGTCACTGCATGGCTGAGATTACCTCGCAGTTATGCTGGACATTCCCAGCACTCACACTCGTTGCTTTATTGCTTCATGGCTCAGTTTGTCCTGCGACAACATGGATTAAAGGTGTGCTGCTCCTGAAGAGCTTTCAGACTTTGAACAGTCCTTATTCATATTACAACAGAGAAGTATTTTTTAAAATATAATTTACACAGCTAAACCGTGGATCCTTTTGGTTTTGTTTGGGCCAGGCTAGTGCTTTTGATCTAACAAAAGCTGTCACTTCTGCCCCGTGAAATGAACTAATGATCACATCTGATAATGAAAACAAAGATTTTACGTGAATAGAAGTGAAAAATAACATCTTCAATGGTATGACTTGTATCTCCATAGCTGCTGAGAAGGTATCACCTCCTCTAAATTAAGATAGCTACATACAAGATACTACCAATGCCCTATCTATCTAAAAAGATGTCAGCAGAAATCCTGGTCTGGGATTGTCGGGTCAAGGCACCACATTTCTAGCCAAGAGGCCTGGAAGACACAGCCCAACAAAATCACACCAACAGAGATCACCCAGCAACATGTCTTGGCTGTCCTGTGGGAAACAGGCAGAGCTGCCCAGGGACTCTGAATGGAAAAAAAACAACTTGTACACCCAGCAAACATCCAGAAGTGAGTTGAAATAACAGAGGTAGGAACTGGATTCCGTGATTTCTGCACGATGTGCATGGCTGCTGACACAGGCAAAAGTGACGTAGACTGGCTGGACTGCAAAAGACCCACAGACACATTTTAAAACAGAACCTCACCAAATCATCCTGCTCAATCTCTGCCAGTGACTTGTACGTGCATGCATTCGAAGCAGATGGTGCAGCAGGGGTGTCAGGAACATGAAGAGCAGCCCTGGTGTGAAAGGGGAAAGAGCTCTGCAGAGGAGGCAACTTACCTGAGCAACCAGAGCAGGGCTGTTGGCTTCGAAAGGACAGCACAGATGGGCTCCTTTTTAAACCCCTGTTCCAGTGAACAGCTCTCTTCATTAAACTTCATGTCTTGAAAAGCAAAGCAGACAAAAAAGCAAACAACATTCTATGGAAGACTATCTTCTGTTGATTTGGCAAGTGCAAAGCAGAAGATCGAACAGAATAGTTTTTGAGACGACCTCCCTAAGACAACACGCCTCCAAATCTCCGAACTTTTATACTGCTGTCTATTCTGAAGCCACAAAATAGTTTATCCTGTGCACTGGAAAAAAAATATTAATTGCAAAGAAATATTTTCAATGCTTCTAAACAAAAAACCCCAATTATTTTAACAGAAAACTGCTTCCTTCTCCTAGTAAAAAATAAAAGCAAGCTAACTTAAATGGAATACTTTTCTCACTCAACACAAAGTATAGGTTCTGCTAATTCTTTTTAACATCAAGATGAAAATTCTTTTCAACATCAAGATGTCGAAAAGTATCTTTTCAGTATCACTTTACTCTCTTAACAGTATTAACCATAGAAGTCAATAAGCAGACGTGATTGGTTTTGATTTCTTATTTCCACCACATAATTAAAACAAATGGAAATCAGTATAACTAACGTAAGTGAACATAAAGACAAGCAGGGTGGCTGAGTACAGAGACCACAGACACTACGTCATCAGGCACATTGCAGAGTCAGAATGCACCCACAACTTAAAACTATCAAACATGAAACCATTAAAAGAAGTCATTATGCTGGCTGGATCCTAACAGAACCACGTGAAGTTTATAAGGTATTTCAAAGAGGCAATACCGTAACTTGCACACCGGAGTAAGACTGAAAGCAAGTCCTATCCAGTGCTGGAGCTGTGTTCGAGGAGAACATTTCTTACATGAAGTAAAATCAACACAGCCAAGCATTCCACAAAAAAAAAAAAAAAANAATCAAATATTTACTAGAAGGGACCCTACCAAAAGATTCAGGGAAACATTATGCCTGACACACACAAACAAAGAGGAGAAAACTGAATTATCAGTAATTAACGCTACAGGGCATATTTATGGTTTTGTAGGTGCATAAATGCTGTGATCCTCAATATATTTTTTTAGCATTTGCTTTAACAATAGACAAATCTATGTAACAAATACTCCATATACTACAGATGCTACAAAATGCTGTAGTGCACACATGGCGTAGTGTTATCCGACATTGTCGATGTCCTGAGCGAGTTCACCCTTCGTACAAGCGAGATTAAAACAAAGTCCTGACTCTCACGTAGGTGAGGAGCTGCTGGCACTGAGCAAACCCACTCCAGCGCAAACAAAAGTCACAAAAGGAAAGCTGGTCTAACACTAGGTGTTTCTATCACAGTGGTTTCAGTGCAATCTTCTCAGACAACCAGGATTAAAGTTAAGGTCAGATATTCTTTTTTCTATAATCAAGGGAGGCAAGGAGATCCAAAGGAGAAGAAAACCCAGATAAGTTCTGTGTGTTTCAAATCAAATATTTAAATATTTCATTTAATTGTTGAAAATTATCCACTTCAGATCTTGCACAACAATATGTATCTTTACATGCCTTCAGCTGTCTCATTAAGAAAGCAGATTTTGTTTGAAATTATCTAACATGAAAAATACTGCTAAGTCTATTCATAAAACAGTATTCTATATTTTTATTTTTCAAACAGCAAGTGACCACATTTAAAATGCATCATTTGCAAATATAAATTATCAAACTATTAGTTTAATTAAAAATAAAGCAAAAACATAACTTCCCTTAGTATCACAATACATAGAAGGGTATTATAAACCCAAAAAGACTAAGTTAACCATAAGAAAACAATAACGTCAAAAGTGATGAAACTCATTAAGTCACTTAATGAATAAATCAGTTCTAAGAATACAATACCATTCACCATGATTATGTAAAAAAAAAAAAAAAAAAAAAAAAAAAAAAAAAAAAAAGAAGCGAACTGTCATTGTATTATACAGATAAAACAATCCAATCCTTCATGCCACATTTTGTAAACCATGATATAAATTACACTCACAGTCAAATGAACAGGAAGAGTAACTCCCAAAATATTTTAAGTTGCTTTTAGGGCAGAAATAAAGGCAGAAATAGAATAATTTAAAATATATCAAGTTTAAAAAAAAAAAAAAAAAAAAATTCATTTGGTCAAGCCTGCTATCCAAATAGTTTTGTTCCCTGCAAAACTATTTTTGTCCTTTTTTGAGTTATGAAATTTAAATGTTTCTTTTACCTATTAAATGTAAGTAATGTGTTAAACTACATTAAATCCTTTTATACTTTTATCATTTTGGCCTTGAGACCCAAACATCTTCCACGGACCTACACACACGCGCGCACACACACACACAAACACGCTCACTCTCTTCTTGGTATCAGGAAATTCCTCATTTCACAGGAATAATGAAAGACTCACATACTGATTTCTGTCAGAAACATAAGGAATATGCAAATTCATACTTTCCAGGTTCCTATAAAACCATCTCTCACCTATATATACATACTCCAACTGATGGAATTCAGGTTACGGTCTTTTGTCTGATAATAAAGGGACGGAATAGATGTTGTAGGATAAAGAAATACTGTATAATGATTGAAATAAACCTATTATCCTAAATTTATCTATACAAATTATCATTTTTTAATTAACTGAAATACAAAGAAGGCATATGGACTTCAGGAAAATAGCACTATATCAGAAATTCACTGTAACAGTGTTTCACTATATATATCATCAGGTTTTTCATAAGACAATGTCTTCTGTACAGCAGATTTTGTACTAATTTCTCTGTCTTCAAATCCATTACATTTTCATTACAGATCCAATTCAGCACTATATAGTATGCCTTCAAAATAAAAGGAAGTCACTTGCTTTATTGAATACCAAGTTCCCTTCCAGACAGTATTTAAAGAAAGACAAAGTTACACAGACAAAGTCCAGTATATTTCATTTCTGACAATGAAAATTTCAACCCCTCATACTGTTGCAAAATTCCTCCTACTGAAATGTCTACAATAATAATAATTATTATAATAATTATAATAATAAAAAGCATACATTACATATAAAAGATACCAGTGTACTAAAAGTGACAGAAGTGGACTAGCAAATCCTTCAAAGCACATATTATATAAATGACTAGCATTTAAAAACATTTCTTTTTCTATAAAATGTAGGTCATATACATTTATAAATTGGGGGGGGGGGAGGTTCTAAAGCAGTGATGACTGTTCAAATAGATATGCTGCTCTGTACAGTCTAACACCTATTCAATTCAAACTATAAGTTTGACATCTAGTTTATCAGAATAAACCCATCTCATAGCTCATCATTTGAAAAATATGCAACTCAAAGGAAGAGGTGACTCAAAAGTTCACTGTTTATCTGCATATGAAATAAGAAGAGAACTATTCCTTTCTATGGGTGGCCCAAGTCTCATCAGTTCAAAATCAGGACTTAAAGACTCCAAATTTATGTAGAAGAGCTGGCAGGAATCAGCACAGAAGCGGAATAGTATCTCTGATCCTTTAGAGACACAGCTATTCAACCCCAGCAGTCTTCCTCGTCTCGCAGAAGTGCAGCCAAGCCATTCATTTCTCACTCAAAGTGGATGAAGCCATAGATCTAAAGACTGTCCTCTCTGTGACTGAAATTGTGCTCTGTAAACAATGTTATATATTCCAGCAGGAGGACATCTGAATTTATTTATTAAAAAAATTATTAAGAATATTCATTAACTCAAGGCTATTAACTCCCAAAGGTATTTTTGGAACTTATCCTTATGCTACTTGTCAAGTTAGCACTGTCATGTATTATTGCTTACAAACAGTACATCATCATATGCCTTCCAACAGAGCAGTACTGTGATCAGTTCATATTTACAGGCTTTTCTGTTTGTTTTTAAACAAGCTATAAAAACATTACATACTTTACAGACAATACAAATACCCAAGTCAAACAAATGGAATGCATAACAATAAGAAACGTCATAAAGGAAGACTGACATAAGTCCTTGATTGTCAAGACACATTTATATTTATATATAAACTCTAGCTGTGCAGAATCAAAGATTCAATCATAGGTACATCCTTATTTGATAAATCATATGTACAGCATGATATTGCATAAAAAAATAAAATAATGTTGTTTACACAATATTACCTTTCCATCCATTGGATTAAGGAAAGCAAGAAACAACTCTCAGAAATGTTTTCTTGCCTCAATTTGTGTTTCCTACTAAAAGACGTAATTGTAAAAAGGAAACAGAAAGTTTTGTATGTTGAGTAGAGCAAAAGCGACTATAAATTTATTTCCCTGACACAAAGCAAATTGAAATTGAACAGAAGTTTAAATTTCAAATTAAAGACATGTCTTTTCATTAGAGTAATACTTTCTTAGTGCTTGTCCTTTGCAAAGTGAGTTTCAGCTAAATGCATTACATGCCTAACACAAACATGCATTACCCTAAGTCCAATGAACTTTCAAAGTTACAAGGCTTCATTTTAGTAAAACATTTAACTCTAGGAAACTGTAACATTATTCATTTGATTCAGTACCAACCACGTAATTTGAAAGTTCACATGTGTACTGGTACCAACTGCATAAACATATTTCAGCCTGTTAACATTTCCAAACGGACTCCCAGGAGCATTAGGATTTTCCCTGCAATTTGTAATGGTATTAAAACAAGCAAACAAATAATAAAAATCAAAGCTTTCAAAGCCAAGAAAATTTAGTTAGCAAATATACATACATAATGTAATCCAATGCTGCAAAATTCAGAGTGAATTCATCCAAATATTCTGGTTCATTTCAAATAGTTACTACATATGATACAAATAGTATAAAAATATTCTGATCAAGCATGGAATACAATGTATCTGTTCAGGTGGAAAGTTTTCTTAGGAGAACATGAATACTTTGGAATAAACTCCAAAAGTTACAGTATAACCCCAAGAATTTGCAGCAATGCCTTAGAAACCCTTTCCAAGTTACAAATTTGAAAACAGTGAAGAAGCAGGCAACAAAAGCAAGGATGTCACATCACAAAATGTACTTTGTTCATTTATTTTGACAACTGCAATTTAGTTTTCAATACTCCTTCTACCTGCCAGTATACTAATATAGATGCTGTAGTATACTTGGGTGAAGTAGTACAGTATTATTGTGTGAGACCTTGCTACAGTACTTTTTTAGACCACTGCAGAGAGGTGGGAAGGGACCATGAGGGATGTAGAAACCTGTCAGATGCTCTGTTTAGAGGTCAGCAAATTAGCAAGATTTTACTGTACTTCTCAATTAAGAATTAAAAAGCTCCCATCATCCAAAAAAATTGACAAGTACAATATAAAAAAAATACAAGTGTTATTTCACAGGAATACCTTCTTGTCCTATTTTCTTCTTGAAATACAATTTTCCTAAAGACAACACTAGGAGACACAAGATCATAAACATGGTTCTTTTATCATCCAATTAAAATAGTTTATGTTGTTATTCGTAAACCAACATACAGTAATACACATGGTTAATCCTTCTCCCCAAAACTTGTCATTTATGATTAATTCATTCTCAAATCAAATGAAGAAAATGTAAATGCCTATTAGTATACCATTACAAGCTGATTCCTTCATTGTCTGTTATATTAATGGTAAAACATATCAAAAGATTCATGCTAAAAGGGACACTGTCAAGTAATTTAGGACCAAAATATGGCCTATTAATAAGTGCATGTATATAGATATATACATATATATGCATGTATGTATTTTATACACACATATATATATATTTATGTGTAGAGAGAGAGAGAGCTTGGTAATAAATGTCATCAATTTCCTCTTTTTCAAAGTGATCATTGCGCTATCACTAGTAGATATCCCCAAAAGTTCCACCTTACACACACACACACATAGCAGGTGCTCCCAGGACCTTTTGGTAAGAATGCCTGCTGTTAGCTCAGGGGAATCTCCACGCTCAGCCCAGCCCTACACTGACAGCACAAGAACAGAACAGACAACCAAAGCTGCTTTTTTCCAGACATACACAAAAAAAAAAACCTAACAAAAATGAGCAGATCAACGTGAAGAGTGTGCATCTGCAGCAGATTAAAAGCAGCAAAACGTGAGCAGTGAGAAACATTAAATAATGCCATTATTAAACAAGCAAGAGCTTTTTACAGAGCTACACCTCCCAGAACCACATCATCACTTATTCCAGGATAAAAGGGGATGTACCCAGGAAATCACAGCAGTATATTTGGCTAACTCCTCCAGTGCAGAAAGCTTCAAGCATCAGTAGATCAGCTCCTCACAGCACTGCTTTAATTATACATGTGGAAGAACCCTACAGGACGGTCCCCGTGGCTTAGATGGGACGTCACAGCCTGTCCTAAGGCACAGAGTGCAGCTGGAATGGCTCAGCAGCAGTCTAGGGAACGAGCTGGGATGGAAGGAACAGCAGCTCCTCTGGTGATCCCCATCTGGCTGCAGGGAAGAGCAAGTTCCTTCAGTCTGTCCAGCAGCCTGCTCCCTCCCACACCCTCGGAGGGATTCCCACGTGTGACCATGGCACGGGAGAGCCACTCCCTCGGAGTCCTCAAACACATTCTCACACCAGAGTGTCAATGCAGTGACTTTTTTTTAATAAAGCTGAGTCAGACCCCTTAGGGAGAAGGAGGTTTCATTCCTCTTCCCTCCCTATGGGCCCACAGCAGTGCAGTCACACAGTAATAACCCAGCCTTTTTCTTTTTCCTTTTGTTCCTTGCTATATTTAACAAATAGTACAATTGCCATCTCCTTGCAACATCGGGGCATAGGAACAAAAGTGCCCACACAGTATTATTCAGGCACCACAAGCTAGGATGTCATGGAAATGAACACTGAAAACAAAGTATGCCTTACAAGAGGCGGTTTCCTGGGATATAGGGACCCTTTATGTTATTTTTGTGCAACACAGAATGGAAAGTCAAAAAACCAAACTGACCATAAAGGAAGAAAAAACAGAGAGACCAAGAATCAGTTTAAAAATATTCTTTCAAATAAATTTCTTTACATGTATCATTAATAATCCATAAGGAATTTACTTTTCTCCCTTGATGCCCTCTCTTATCAAGTGGTGGCCAAATATTCAGACAAAATTACTGCTAAGTCATAGCATGCTGAAATGCTTCACTGTATTACACACAGGGTCAACAAAGCAAAAGAGCTTGCTTTCTTATAAAAAAAAGTATTAAGAAATTAGTTTATACAAACTGTACTCCTGCCGATGGAAGAAGCAGGCTACGGATAACAAATGCCCTTTCTCCCTCAACTGTACCAAGTGAAGTTAGTGCTGTAGTAGTGCTATCATAAGGGAAAAGACAAAGTGGGATCAGTTTCCTGCTAATGAAAATTCAGAAAAGTATTGCTACCACTTTGGTAAGAAGTGGGAACTGTTCTAGGTCCTGCTCAAGTCCTTTCTTAAAAGACAGGATATATTTTAGCCCCTAGAGAAGCAGCCTTTTCTCCTACCAGATGGCTTTGTCTGAGAGACACCAGCTAGTAACAGCGCTGTGAAACCCTGGATGAAATCCTATTTAAGAAACAACCATATACACACCTGCCTACATGTGTATGTGTATGTGTGTGTGTGTTTTTCCCTGGTTAGTCAGCCTACATGAGGCTTAAACTGCCTTGAACTACCAGACAGTGTCCCTTTAGGGAAGGTGCAATAGAATGAACATACAGTTCAAAAATCTGAAACTTGTTAACTTAAACTACACAATACTTAGGCTACTCAAATCTTACCACCTTAAAAATGCACACAGAACTACTTATCGTACCATACTGTATACTTCAAGACAAAGTACTATTCAAAAAAACATATTCATGGTACAGGGATAAACTTTGCAGTTTATTTATACTGTGAAATGCAATGAAAACTTCTGATCACTCTCCTAGGCTGGAAAAATAAATCCCGTTCACTAGCATCGTTCACCAGTTTGGGTTGGCAAAATTGTAGTGACTTTTACTAAGCAAACACTAAAAAATAGGGAATTTGAATGCCCACTTCTTCAGCTTTCAGGGATACTTCAATAAATTTAATTGGAATTGTCAACATTCTAGACAGAGAATTAAAACCATTTTTACAGAAGCTAAAAATACCCAATCTCAAGTATATGGAAAAGAATTACTGGAGCTGCTGTATGAGATGAAAATGAGGCAACCGTATCAAACCTAAATATCTAAAAATGGTTTTATTTTTTGAGAAATTAAAAACTATAAAGTTGGCTAAGTGCTCTATGTTAATCGTTATGAGTATGAGGGTAAGGTACAATTAAGCTTTTAAATCTTGGAATACACTGTTTGTGTAAGCACTTTGCAATTGGGAATGTCATCTACAGAGAGTAGTTTAACTAAAACTTCAAAATCTTGGTTTCTGCATATGAAAAAGTCATTAAAAAGTTACATCTAGATTCAGCTGTACAAAGAAATACACATTACTTCGGGAATGAAGTAAAGGCTTTAGCAGTTAGGCATTTTGCTTTAAAAAGTGTTTAAAGTATTTTAAATTAATTAGACATTTAAATAGTAGAGTTAGTCTATCGGAATTCACTTTCTTTCCCTCCAAACACAACTCAAGGTAATGCAAAGCAGAAATAAAGGGCCCATGGTCTAAAATTAGTTTTGAGAGAGACTGAAGATTTTTTCTAGAAAACTCTTTCTTTTTAAGCCGTATTTGACAACTGAAACTTACTTGTTTATTCTGTGTGTTTAGTACACGTTGATTCCCTGCTGAAGAGCAATGACTATGCTGACAAGCTTAGAAATGACAATGTAAATAGTATCAGACAATAAACTGTCCTCCCAAAGCATACAAGGAAACCAGCAAGGAAACAATCATGGGGGAAAGTCTTACCTGGGGATTTTATTTTAAAATTTCATAGAAGGTAAAATATTTTCTGGATTCAAACAAGTGAATAATAAACTGCCTTTGATAGGGGCACCAACATCAGGCAGTTCAATGACTGATGGCTAATGAAAAAAAAAAAATTAAAAAGAAAAAAGGAAAAAAAAAAAGGAAGCAGTTATTGGTCTTGCTAATATCAGCTTACTTATGTTTTAACATAGCGCTCTTAAAAGCTGTACAGAACTCCATCTTATACAGAGCAACCCCCTTTTGACAAATGTGTTCTAAAGTGCCAGTATTATTTACAAATATTTCTTAGCCAAAAGTCTGGCCCGTTGTGGCATCAGGTGAAGAAGTCATCCCAGCTCTGCTATCATTTACATTCACCAAGGGAAATTCTGGGAAATCAGCACTTGTCCCTGGTCCCCGAAGGTTCACCTGTCCATTGGCAGTGCTAAACTGAGAGGATATTCCAGCTCTTGCCCCATGGTACTGAGCTCTAAAGGGCTGCTCGAAAGAGCTAATTTGATATGCTTGATGAACAGACTGTGCCTCTGCTTTCTTCTGAGAAGTTACTTGATCCAAGAAGTCCTGTGTAGAGGAGGAAGAAGAATGATTTGCCTCATCACCTGAAAAGGGAAAAGGGTGCTGAGAATCACCAACCATTAGTCCAAAGTGAGACTTGTCTGGAGTTGTTCTTAATGGAGAGTTCATTCCCGACCGAAAGCTGTTGACGGGTATAGATGTGTAGACCTTCTCCATGGAAGGAAATGCTGGCTGGGTTGTAAGAGTCTGGTTATCAGTCACAAAATTAAGGCTCGGGTTGTTCAAATAGGCATCATTTTGGCTAGTTCTGTCCAAAGCTTGTTGTAAAAACTTTGAATATTCCTGTAACATACTAGCTTTATCTGATGAGGAAGCTTGAGAGCTTGTTCCAACCGTCTCAGATTGGGTCACCTCGGACACCTCAGCGGAATTGATGGATATACTGGAGGTCACTTCCGTGTCAGCCACACTGAAAGAGATCTCATGCTGTCCATTAGCCTTGTGTGAATAATGATCTAACAGAGTTTGCAGTACCTCATCTGGAATGACGTTTTTGTCATGGTTACCTTTAATTTCAACATTCAGTGCCTGTGTGTCTAGTATTGAGGCTGTTGCAGTTTCATCAATGACACTGGCCACAGCTGCCTGCGTTACTGAAGGTTGAGATGCTATGGTACTTACATTCAAGGCATATTCTCGACTGTTGTTACTAGCTGCTTGTAGATACCTCTTTTTCTTTAAAAACTGCATTGCATCATCATAGTTAGTGCTGCTGTGTACAGGTTTACTGGGCCCTTCCTGTAATGTGTCGACTTGATCGATGTCAGCATTACCTTCAGAGTCCAGTAAACTTTGCTTATCCACAAGATCAAAGGCATACTTTGAAACCTTGCTGTCTTCATATGTAGATAAAGGTGAAATGGTTTGACTTTGCTCAAGTGGCTGCTTTAGACTCCTCTTGTTGACCTTTTTGAGAACAAGCTTCGGTGGGTGTATTTCTCCAGAATTTGCTTCCTCTAAGTGCGATCCACCGACGGAAGAATGTGGCATCTCAACAGCATATTCTGCTACCATATATTCATCTTTTACTTTAGTACTAGAAGAGTACAAAGGCAAATAGTCATTTTTGTCCTTCTTGTGTTCCGATTTATCTGTACTATCCTTATCCCCAGACTTTGTTTTCTCTGTTTTCTGCCTTTTCTTCTTTGGCAAGGAGCTGTCTTTCAGGGGCGTAGAGAAACCAGAATCTTCCTCCGATGGCAAAAAGCCAACTTTGGTGGCACTTCTGTTGGGTTTCTTCTCGCGGTTCTCATGGCACATACGTTTGTGTTTCAGCACACGATCGGTCCTGGAGAAATACTGGAAAAGAGGATGGCGGTGATTAGGATTAGTATCATCATCATTATTATTATGAAAAAAATAAACGATGGCAGAAACAAAAAGAAACCCTTAATTGTAATGAGTTTACTTGATGGTTCATCCACTTTACCAATTTCTAATGAGGTGTCAGACAAGAGTCAATAAAATCAAGCACAGCCAGGTGTGACTCTGCTCCACCTGTGCACCAAGACAGCCCACTTGACAGAAAAAAAACATTCATTCTATATTCATTTGTATAAAATGGAAAAAGAGCCATCTGCAACACTGGGGAATTGATTGGTGTTTTGGTTTTCAGTCATGGAAGATTTCACTAAGTCATCTTACCTGCAAACAATATTCACACTGGTAAGGCTTCTCTCCACTGTGAGTTCTTTTGTGCCTTTCCATGTGATACTTCTGAATAAATCTCATACCACATTCATCACAACGAAATGGCTTTTCACCTGACAAAAAACATGTAGCAACATTACTCTAAAAGAATAAATTAACATTTTTCCATAAAATTCCCAGGTGAAATACTACATTCTCTATTAGAAGCAGAAGAGGATTTAGTCTATTGCTATTGAAAAACAACACAGGGCTTGCTTACATCACTATTTTTTCAATATTCAGTTGCTGATGCCTCAAATTACTTGAAGCTTTTATGCTAAAAAAACCCCACCTTTAAATCTAAATCCTTACACCTCTTCCTAATGCAGTGCATTAGGTATGTCTTACACCTAACAAATTAAGAACTGCAAAGATGGTCTTCCTGAATTGTTGCTACAGTATGCATTTTTTAGGGCAGACAACTATAAAAATACCTCAATCCTCTCACCAACTCATTAACTCAAACCCATCCCTTCTAGGAGAGAATTAATGCATTTCCAAACTTCTAATATAACATTGTGGAGGGTGCTTTCTATTTTTCCATATTTTTTCCCTTATCTGCATGTGGAATTGAGAGAACAGCTTTGAAAGTTTACTATTTTGGTTGAAACACAAATTTGTTTATTTTTTAAGGAACTAATTTTAAAGTTATTTTTTTAATTAAGTTAAAACCCAAGAAACCTCTGTAACAGAACCAGTGTTTGCACATTTACAGGTTTCTCATTTTGGCTATTTTGTTTGCTTGTTCTGATTTCTGGTTTTCTGTTTACTTTCAGGAAATACTTGTTCAGATAATATGCACTGCCTTGAATTCATCTTCAGCTCTCCCTCTTATTTCTCCTCACAAAGAAACCCTGTAATGATCCTTTCTGAGCAGGGAGTAACTCTATTTTTATTTTGTTTAACTTTTGCCTTACATCTTCCCTCTGATATTATTTCCTAGGTTTATCTGACAAAACCAAAAAGTTTCAAATGCATTGAAAAGTTAGTTTGGCTTTTATAGAAGTTCACTTTTATTTACTAGAACTCACCCTTAACAACAGTGATGTCTCCTCTTAGTATTTACTATGAAATCTCTGGGACTGGCATACAGCTCAGGGATTGTCTTGGCAGCATCTGTCAAGACCCTCAAAGTTCTGGATACTGCACTGCACTGATTTTTGGGATATGAACCATTTATGTCTTGCTTCCAGAAATATGCAGACTATTGCTATTTTCTGAGGTAATTTTATTCTTAATAGTTATGAACTGTTAAATTACCAACAATTAGTTGTTACGTTTAAAACTTTGAAGTAATAGATTTTATTATTTAAAATGTTGACAGTTTGTATTTTCAATTTAGAGAAATTTATCCACATCCTCCTACAAATGGGAATACAGTACCTTAAAATAAGGTTCCAGTATTTATAGAAACTCGAATGGAAAATATCTGTATCGCCCACACATGTGCTCCTAGTCAGATCATTAATGCCCAGAGTTTCAACTTCCTTAATTCCAAGCAATTTCTAAATCTCTCTCTTTGTAAGCCTATGTCCTATTTCAAATGATTAATTCTTACCTCTCCATGTGGCTTCTCAGCCAATCCCTTTCTTGGATGAAATTATTTCAATTTATTCTCTCCTAAATCAAATTATCTCCTCTCCTCAGATCTCTCAGCTTCCATCAAGCTCACAACCCCAGCATTCTATATCTCTTATTTCACTTGACTTAGAGAACTTTACTCTTTCTTACTTATTAATAACAATTAAAATAATAAAATCAAATTTTGCTTTTTTTCAACACCCCTTGTAAGGTATAACACCTATCATATCATTCCCTCTCATCCTGCCTATCAGCAAATCCTCCTCTCTGGCCTATTTCTTAACTTTAAAACTCCAGGTTTGTTCTTCATGTTCTCTTTATTGGTTAGGCACCCTCACAGCTATGGTGCCCTACTCCCAGCAAGCCTGGTCAGAATTTCTGAATCAAATTCTGAAATTCCAGTTCTTGTCTTAAATTTTCAGGATGCTGATGCAAGACATTTAGACCTCATTGTTCTTGTTTGATACACGGGAACTCTTCCATTCCTGAAGACCACTACTTAGCCCTCGCTGCTTACTGTTTCCTTTCCCTTCACTCCACTATATTCTTTCTACTTTGTGCATTTTTTAACTGCCCTTTGCAACAACTCTCCTCACACTGTTTCAAAGCTTGCTTTCATGCTACCTTCGATTTATTTTAAGAGAATGGAGTGGCTGTTTAGGTTGAAAACTATCCTGAGCCTTAAAGAAGGACGGCTGAGTCCTGTTCTGGCCCCGAGCAGCCCTCTAGGGAGGCATCCTGGAGTCCCAGGAAATGCAGAACACTTCATTAATGCACTTACCTGCAGCCTTACACTCATTTCTGTAAGTGAATGCACACAGAGTTCCTTAACCTTCTCCTACTCAAGCTGGCTATTTGCTGGCAGAACACTCCCCAGCTACCTATTCCCATTTCAAGGCTTAAACAGGGCCAAAGAGGGGTCTGTGGTTTTTATGTGGATTACAATCACCAGCTATCTTAGAGACTTTCAGGGCACATAAAAATACACTGCTGGGGAAGAATCTGGGGACACTGCCCTGGAGTTAACTCAGCACAGTACAGAAAAGAATATTTTTTCAGCAGAATTCCAGAACACTCTGAAAGTAAGATTAAGAAAACCTTTGTGAAACTGACACCATACTTAATTTTGGCCTTAATCTTCATATGGAAGATAATGTTAGAAAAAAGATTAAACATTAATATGAAGATAGGCTTGCAATAATAATTTCATCCTAGCAGAAGCCCGAACCTTCAGATGCCTTCCGCAATTTTGTTGTACTTTTCAAACAGGATCTATTGCAAAGGGAGGAGATCATTAATAACAGCCTTTTGATAATGCAGGCAGAATCCAGGACGCATTTTTTCTGAAATGTCTTGGTGAGTGGAAAAGAATCAGATGTATAAAAAAACCTCAAAATTTAAAAATACAATACAACAATTAATGCATTATTTATGAAAACAGCCCATGTGTTGTGTCTATGTCTGCAATCTATTAAAACCAAGCAATAGAAATACTCATCTAGTGTAGTACAAATATTATGTGTATGAAGGCTGCAACAATGATAAACAGAGGCATTTTAAAGTCTAAACAGACAAAAAACAAATGATAAAATACCACAGAAGGCTATAAAAATCAGCATGATTGAATATGAAGGCACTGGAATTGTTAGCCCCAATGGTGTTTCTTTTTTTTTTTTTTTTTTAAATGTAATCTTAATTTTTGTGTTTAGAATGGAAAGTAAGGTGGCTTACACAATTAGAACACATGAACACATGAGTGGGTAAGGTATAAGAAACATCTCTAAGCAAAAAGTAAGCAGACATATTTTTAAAATTTAAAAATTTAAAAAACCAAACAACATTCAGCATCTTCTCTAACCTCGTAAACTGAAAATATTAAAATATTTGCATACCAGTGACTCTTCCCTCTCTTACAACTAAAATAGCCATTTTTTGTATCATTAAGAAAAAGGTTTAGCAGCAGGGTTCCAACACTGCTGCCCTCTCTACACACAATTATAAGCAAATTTCGTATTAATGCAATGTCTGCTTTTAGATGCAACTGTTTAATTATTTACACAGAATAAGGCTGTTCATTGATTGCTTCCTAACTCCCTCACATTTCCTTTGAAGGAGTGGTTCAGAGAACTAAAGTCAAATCCAGACTGGTAACAGCTGGTGCACCTGCAAATTGGGGACTTGTAACAGGCAAAAAATGGGGCTTCTAAATGTTACTACTCGCTCTGATTGGTTTAAAATAAACTGGAAAATTTGATAAAAATCTTTAGTAGGAGTAAGAGATTTCCTGTTTCATATCACTGTTTTGAACACTGCACAAAGGCTGGTGCTAAAAGCGGTCATTAATGGAGAGAAAAATGCAAAATAAAAAGAGTATTGAATAAAGTTAAGAAACATTTTTAAAAGGGTATGAATAATACAAACAGATCTTCACTTTCATCAAAGTTAAACACTGCTCACCTTCTCGTTAGACAAGCAAGTTGAAAATTCAGTTTTTCTGGATGGGTTTAGTTATGCAGCCCTGAACAACATAGTGACTACACAAACAGCTTAGGGCCAGCAGTGATCACTGTCATATAGAGGTGAAAGCACACACAGGTATGCAGAGTGCCAATTAGCTACACTATAACTGGCTGAAGCCAAAAATTAAACTCTAGTTACATTCTTGTTAACTGAACTGCCTTCAGAAAAAAATGTTGCCACTCCTGGAAGCTGGGTTTCATGTGTTTTCTCCTCATCATTACTAGCTGTCACAGAGGAAAACATCCGTGATTCAACAATTTAAACACAAGCACCATCTTCTATTTTCTGAGAAACAACCAAACTATACCTCAGGATGCTGAGGAAAGGAGGAAACACAGTTATCTAAAAAAAGTCAGATAACAATATCGTTAATTAGTTAAATGGTACCTTTTTCTCTGCTAAACAAAAACTAGCATATGTAAGAGCTGGCATAAAAACCTACAATCCCACCACATCCACCCCCCTCCCTCCAAAGCTTACAATTGACACAGATTTCTCATTAGAGCTAGAAGCTAAATTTTAAAAGATAATTAAATGAATTTATAAAATATTTGCAGTCAAGTGTTAATTAACTATATTGCCCAGACTCTCATTTTCAAAGCCACGTACAGGGAATAATCTTCATTTGAAAAAAAAAAAAAAAAAAAAAAAAAAAAAAAATTTTCAAAAAAATGTAAAAAATGAACTTA
>VWZN01011104.1:136894-163819 GCA_013396955.1 Regulus satrapa
TCTAAAAAATGTGAAGACTGCACTTAAATTTTTTGCCTTTTTAGGGGGGGTTGGGGGGCAGATAGATGGAAGAGACTGAATGAGCATTCTTTTCAAGAATAAGTATCTACACAAAGTGGAGGCAGCATGGTTCACCAATTCAGAGCCAGAGGAAAGACTAGGAGCAGAACAAAGACACTGGACAGAAGAATGGAAGACTCTTCTGTGGCTGACTGGCTGAAGGAAACCTACTTAGTCTGGACTCATGGCAACCTAGGATACAAAAATCCCATAAACAACAGGGCATTTGTGCATGTAACTCCCTGTACACTGCTCTGAAAATTCATTTTGCAGAGTTTTTTCTCCCTCTCAACCCTTACACATGCATACACTGCACTGTGTGTTAGTAGCTTTCATATCCATTTAAATGCTACAGCCAAGAAACACTGTGCACATTCACCAGCTCTGCTTTTCTGAAAAAGAGGCTGAGAAATTGGCATCTAGTCCAAAAGGGACCATATTACAAAATATTTAAAGAGGGATTGAAAGGCCATGCACCAAAATGCCAAAAACCCAATGAAACCAAACCTGTTAAGAATGTGGTTCTGTGTGGTGCAACAAGGTTTAAAAAAAAAAACACAAAAAAAAACCAAAAAAAACCTATATATATAAACTTTAACTCTCTTTGGCTTAAAGCTTCGGGCCTTATTTGACATATAGCATATTTTTAAACTAAGACTCTTCTTTTTAGAACAGTTCTGAATTAAACCTAAAAGAAGAAAAAAAAAAGTGAAAAGAAAACCTGATACAAATAGCTTTGGGGCTAGGCATTTTGGCCATTTTAGTCCTGGCACTTTTCCATCAAATTCAAATACAAACAAGCAGACAAACAAACAAATAAATCTATGGAAATGTAATTTGGAAGTCCCCCTTGTCTGAATTAACTTGATACAACAAAAGACAGAACTGCTTAACGAACTTTGACTTTTATGAATGCACAAACCTCAGGATTTGCTGCTCTGGGGTTATTTATAGAAAACTACTTTCAGATCTGCTTACTGGACTTCATACTCATTTTACAGCCAAAGGAAAGTGGAACAAGTTGAAAGCACAAAACGAATTTCTTCTTAAAAGCTTTATAACTTTATAACATGTGTTAAATTAAAACAAACTACGACAGGGTTTTAGGCTGCATATTTATTACCAGAAACCTTGCCTGAGTGGGGAAACATTTTTTAAGCACGCCAGTAAAGATACTCAAGGCACTATACTCACCAGTATGAATCTTCTCATGCCTCTGTAGCAGGTACTTCTGTATGAAACGCATGTCGCACTGACTGCACTGAAATGGTTTTTCACCTTGAACAATATAATTCCACATCCATAAGTTAATAACTACACACTGTTGTTTCTGATAACTATTTTTGAGGAATATTAAAAAGTCTATTAAAAACACCAGCATCTGAGCGAATTCCAAAGATACCCTAATTCCAAAAAAACATTTGCCTTACTACGGATATGAACTGCGGAGCTCTCCCCATGATCCTAAGAGTCCCATTAAGACTAGCACGGAAGAGTGATCTGGAATGGCTGTCATTTCCTCACGAGCAAGATCAATCAGGATGCTGGCATAGACTGCATTCAGGATACTGGCAAGCTATTATAACAGTAAGTACCTTTTTTCACTTCTCCAAACAGAGAGAGAGAGAGAGATACCTCATCAGGCAAATAAGCAGCTGCAGCGCATTTTACAAAGGGGTCGATTTTTGGCACTTAGGCTACAAGTCAACCCATTACTTTCTGATAAAGAAAGAAAAGAAACCTTGTAAACGGTTAGCTGTTCAGTTTATTAAATATATGTTGATTGGGGTTTTTTTTTCCTGATATTCTTTTGACACTTTGGTGCATGGAATCTCTAAGCTTAGATGCCAAGTTAGCTACACTCTTAAAACTGAAATTCGCATAGAGCTGAAAACATTTTTAACATAAGTAAACAACTCTTTATATAGTAGAAAAGACAAATTTGAAGTCAAGCAGTACCTGTATGAATGAAGACATGTCTCTGTAAATGGTAGTTGGTTCTAAAGGCAGCATTGCAATGCTCACAAACATGAGATTTGTGGGTTTTCAGACCAAGTGATCCATCCTCATTTATTGTAAGGATCTATTTTAAAAAGAGTAAAATTTGTTCTCACACTACCCTCTAAAGATGTCTTATTAACTACAAAAAAAAAAAAAACATTAATTTTTTCGATGCAGAAAACGTAAATATTTCAGGTAAAACAATGCTAATTTCTACACAACTACGCGTTAAGCTTCTAATACACATTTCCAGTTGCAGTCCAATCCAACTTGTGTCTCGTTGTGCATTAAGAGATATTTCAACAGGACGGAGACAAAAGCAGTTCATGGAAAATCAGCTTAGAGCTCCCCTAGGCATAGCTGAGTCACTTTACACACTACTCTTTATTTTGTCCGTCTGTTGGAAAGGATGCAAAGTAATCAAACCACTCCTGGGCACTAAACCATGGACAATCATATTTTAAAGCAAAAGTGAAAAGTTATATACTTTTTTCAAATCACAACTCTAAATGTTTGCTACAATTCATTAAAGCTTAATCAGAATAGTCATATATATATATATATATATATAATCTATATCTATGTAATACCAATAGTCTCATTAGGTAAAATTATATTTTAAAAACCAAAATCCCAAAGCCAAACCACCAAGAGAATAGTACTATTCTTCTCCCCTTTCAGGTTTTTCACTCAGTGTTAAAGCATCTCCTTGATGACTTCAACTTGCCACACTCAATTGATCTGCTGTCAAACAAAGTCGCTATTTTCATATAAAGTTAAAAAAACTTAGATTAAAAAAATGCACCACATCTACCTTATTCAATAAAGCTAAGCACAGGTTTTCTCTAATTTGTCAAAAAGAATAAAAATAGAAAACTAAACCAAAACCCAAAATCTCTAATATCTCTGGCAAGAGAATAAGAAAACCAGCAAACAAATTACATTTATAGAAGTCTTGCTTAACTGCAAACACAAGCATAAAGAAGAGCTTAAGGAACCTTAAATAATACAGTTTAGTCCCTTGTTATTAACAAAAAATAAAAGTATGCTGGGAAAACACATCTGCAATTTGATTAGCTACAGCGTTTCTAAGTTTTATGATAATGACAGTGATGAGAAAGAGAGTCAATAACTGAAACAGTATCTCTGAAAAAGTAGCAAATACTGTAGGATCTACTTAATTTTTAATTCTCCTGCGTCAAAACAAGAGTGAAAGTCTCAGACTAACAAATTCTTGTGCATTCACTCTGAAGGACAAGCACATTCATACGTTTGTAAGATTGGTGTGTTACAGCTCCAGTCACAGATAGAGACAACTGTAAAGACTCTGCTCTGTAACATAATCCAGCTGATGAGGCCGACTGCGTCTTTAAAACAAATTTAAATAGACGTTATGAAAAGCTTTTCATGGATTATATGGAAATTTTAAAATAATTGTGCAGAAAACACACTTCATTTGATGGTGATCCTAAACCTGGGCTCCTCTACTTAATCCACTCCTTGTACCACCTCCTCAGTGGTGAGAGTTAACTCTGTCAGAGCAGCTTCCCTAGCCAGAGCGATGAAGCAGCTTGTGCGTGTGTGTGTGTGCGCGTGCGTGTGCGTCCGTGTGTGCAGGGCTGTGTGTGGGGGGACAGGGAACGGGAGGACGGGAGTCATGGTGCCTAACGACTTCTTCCTTACCTGGCTACTGCATCGATAGGAAACGGAATTTGCAGCCTTTCAGAATGTTAACTGACTTCCATCTGTCAGAGTTCCAGCTGCTTGTTTGGATGGGAAATCAACCCCACTACTCTGGAAATACTGAAACTGCTGTAGGTTCTCACCTAGGTCAGTCCTTCAGCTTTTTTCTACTCTGCCTTTCTACTCTGACAGGTCTGAAAAAGGGGAAGAGAGACTGAAAAAGAACCTGTTTAGCAATTCTCCTGATCATTTTTCAATCTTTGTCATCTCAAAAGACTAACCCTGGCAGACTGGGAGATAAAAAGGAAGCATGCAAGTACACGTCTGTAGAAAGAGGGGCACACGCCTCTTCTACCTTGCCATGTTTCCATGGAAGTGATCTCTGCATGTACTCAACCTAGATCTCCTTCTTCTCTCAAAGGGAGAAGTGAGAAAAAAAATGCACAGCATTTGTAACTTGCTTCCACACCCAATCTGAAGCAATTTCTCAGCTTTCCAAGAATACTACAGGTGCAACCTTATTTGACAGTGCTTTGAGGAGGACTGGAGGGTCCTGCTCCCAGGGCAACAAAAAGGAGGTTTGGGAGATTTTCTTTGTATTACGGTGAGTTTTCCTTGGATGCACAAACAGTCTGGGTGGATTCCTGAGTAGGCTTATTTAAATGCTGCCGTGTGATAACACATAACTGATTTACTTCTATCAGAGCAGCTGGCAGATGTTTCTATTTTAAGTCTGAAGATTAACACTGATTTGGGGAATTGCTAGAAGATATAACACTGCTACCTCATGAGGTGAAATGATTCTGGTTTTATCTGAAGTACTTCTCAAGAGAAGAAAATTGTTTTCAGACATACAGGGATACATACTCCTCATGAATGGATATACAAAACAAATTTTTAAGCAACAAACCAGCAGCTAGGGTAAGAATCTTTTGATATAAATAAATACATATATGAAGATGATTATGACCACAGGAATTTTCCCTACCAGTAAATTATTTTTTTATATATTAGTAAACTTTTTAGAATTTTCAAAACTACCATTTTAGTTTTCTTTTTAAAAACTTTTCACTACTATGCATGAAGCATGTAAAATTATCAGGCTCACAGAAAAGCACAACTATTATTAGATAGATACAGAGTAATGATTTATAAATGGTCTACAAAGCTACTGACTCATAATTTTAAAAAAATATTTGGAGAGAGAACTGCCTGGAGAGACAGATGTTAAAATATGTCAAGAGTTCATGTTGCTAAAAGGAGTTCAAAGAAAAACACTGTTATATCAGTTTTGTTTTGGGTCTCTGGTGAACTTCAGAACTGCATCTTTACTGAGAAAACAAACAATTTCCAGCCTAACTAGTTCAAATGCTAATGAAATTAGTCATAGTCAACCAAATCTTCAGGTCCTTTTAATCTTGGTTTTGCCAAATCAATGTCTTACTTTTGCTGGTGAACGCTGTTTTCTTTTCTTCTTTTTCTGCAAATCTACTGGCTCTCGTATTTGTTTTTTGTCTCGTTTCTGTTGTTCAGATGCATCAGTAAAGGTAATTTCTTGCTTTACACTGATCTGTTAAGATACCAAGTGCCAGTTTCAGGTAAGGTTCTCACTACAGAAAAGCAATTTTTCAATTTTAGAAGATGACAAACTGCTGAAACAGAAAACCTTTTCCTATGGGAATTATCTTCTGGCTTCACTCTTTCAGAAATTTAAGTGAAAGAATTAATAAGTATCTTAAATAAAAAGGGCACAGTTAATTTCCTCAGTAACATTTTGATGTATCCTTTCATTCATCTCCCAAGGTCTTTTTTCTTGACCTGTGGTGATTTTGAGATCAGTTCATATGTTAAAATCACTTCCATCTGTAAAACCATTCAGTTTTTCATACCTATTTTACTTTAGTCCGTGCTGTTGTCAATGCAAGATTTAACGGAATAGTTTATTATATATTTAAGACAGAAGTATTTTTAAGAAAAAAAAAAAAAAAAAAAAGACCGGTTCTAATGAAGTTCTTGAAAAAAAAAAAATTTCAAAAAATCTTGATCTAAACTGAACTTTAATGAAGACCATGATACTCTTACATTTTTCTAACACCTGAGCCACCTGATCTACAGCTAACAGAGTAGTGTTTTAACGGTGCTGTGTTTCTGAAGATTATTCTTCGTGTGTAAGGCTATCTACTTTTATAGTCCTGGTGATTGACCTTTATGTTTGAAGGGTAACAGTGATGATGTGCTGCATTACAGACAGATGCTCTGTTTTTAAAAGGAAGTCATCTCCATGCTCTCTGGGAAAGCCAAGGTATGCCTTCTACAAGGTATCGTGGAGGGGCACATTTATGGTCATGTATGAAGTGTCACAGTCCAACCTGCAGTGTGAATGCAATTGCTAAGCGTCCACATACCTTAAAAACATACAAGATGCTTCCTATAGCAAAAGCAACTAAACAATACTATGAACAGCATAAACAGCATGCACCTTCTAATAACACTATTTATTCCGGTTTGTAGTTACCCTGGAACATTAAATATCCTTAAAGGAGCACATTTTAACACTTTAGTTCTATGGTAACAGCCTGCTTATAAAATATTTATAAAACATATACTTAAAGATTATACTTAATTGGCAAAATTTATCCACAGCCAGAGGCAAATGACATAAATATTTTGATAATCAAAATCCAAACAAGCAATTAATAGATTCTTGCCAGAGTAGGATTAGACTGCCAGATCAAGTTTCCTAGTAATCTCTCCAATATTTCACAAAGAAATTGCTTACAGGGACATTAACAGCATACTGCAGCCCTTGAGGAAGTCTATCTTGCGCATCCATTTCATCATCGTTTTTTACCGTCTCCTCATGGACCATGAGTTCATCATGTGAAATCATCTCTTGCTGTCGAAGTTCACTTTCCTGTAACACTTCATCTGTTGCAAGAATTTCTTGGTGCGGCATAGTCCGATCTTGAAGCACTGCCTCTTGCCGTTCTCTCGATACTCCAGACTGGTCAGATACTGCACCCATCCCTACCATAGCCCTGGATGACTGCATCTGGTCTATGCCACCACATTTAAGAAATAATCCTCCCAGCTTGTCTTCAATGTTCATTCTTAAGTGCAATTACCTACAAAGAAAGTTTTAATAGTAAACATCTACAATTGGTGCGCTTGCTTACATTTTTTTTAACTTAAAAACATTTTATAAGAACTCAAGTCAGTACTCAACAAACACACATGCAGTCCTAAAATTGATACAGAGTAAGAACCAAAAGTTGGGTATCTTGGAGGAATGTCAAAAGACTCTTACACCTCTGTGTGCACACAATTGAACACTTTCAAACAAAAGGTTTCAAATCAGCACTTGTGACTCCTGGCAAAAGTATGGTAATTAAACGATGGCTAATTCCTCCTTCTCATTCCTTAGAAAACTTTTCTTTTTTTTTCCTGTATGCCCCCTTTTCTCTTTTTCCATTTTGTCTTTTACAAACATTTCTTTCATATTGGTCCCGTTCTCCCTACTTCCTTGTCCTTTCAGTGCCCTTCCACGGCTGCTACCCCAGGGCACTGTAGCTCCTGGAATATCTTAATATCCACAAGTGAGAGAAAACTGGGCTGCATCCAAAGCAGCAGTTGAGGGAGGTGATTCTGCCCCTCCACTCCACTCTCCCGTGACCCCACCTGCAGTTTACATCCAGCTCTGGGGCCACAACATAAGATGGATGTGGATATGCTGGAGCAAGTCCAGGGGAGGCAAGGGAAATTATCAAAGGGCTAGAACATCTCTGCTAGGCCAGCAGAATGAGAGAGAAAGAAGGCTCTGGGGAGACCTTATTGCAGCCATCCCTTACCTAAAAGCGAGCTTTTAAGGCAGAGAAAGAGCTTTTTAGCAGAGCCTGTTGCAACAGGACAACAGGTAAGGCATTTGAACGGAGAGATGTCAATTTAGACTAGATACAGGGAAGAATATTGTTACATTGAGAGCGCTGAAACACTGGCACAAGAGGCCCAGAGAGGTGGGGGATAGCCCATCCAGGAAACCATTCAAGGCCAGGTTAGATGGGGCTGAGTCTGATCTAAGTGAATATGTCACTGCCCATTGAAGGGGGCTGGACTGGATGGACTTTAAAGGTCCCTTCCAACCCAAACTATTCTGTGATTCTACGAAAATGCAACTTTACAGATAAAGCTATACATCAAATAAAGACTACAGAGAGGTCAAAACTGTTCATAAAAGACATTCACACCCACTAAGCAGGAGCATTAGTGAGGAAATATAAATTCCAATCATAAAAAGCAATACAAATCTCAATATTCCAACAAGTGTCATGACATTATTAATTTAATTAATGACATTTTTAGCACAGAGCAGGGGGCTTTTGTGAAGCAGGAAGTGGCAGCATCTTCTCATTCTACTAAATATTACATATGCAAAACAGTTCTATGACTCTTCCTCTCCTGGCACACTGGGTGTCCAGTCAGAGCAGCCAGTCTCCTTCCCCCTATTCCCCAGGCCCATAACCCCTACTACCCACTCCTCAGTGCTCCTTGAGACAGACACATCAACAGACAGGCAGACAGACAGACAGACAGACACCTTTCCTCTGTCCCTCTACGTTCCCACAGCCAGGGAGCAGAGGCCATACACACACAGCAGACACAGGGCTGCGAGCAGAGGCACAGGGGAGCTGGACAACACACAGCACCAGGTGGGACCGTGGGCAGCATCACCGCAGCAGCAGCAGCACCTTTGGTTTTGATGCATTCAGAGTTAGGATACAGGAGTGATGTGGGGACATTGCTAGACATCAGCTTCAAATTCCATCCCCTCCAAAGTGCAGCATGGAGAAAGGATTCTTCTCCATTCAAGTCTAAAGTCAGAGGCTATGCTGCTTTCCCTGCAGCTCTCAGTGACAATTCATCAGCAAAAAAATCAGGTCTCTCTACAGGTTATGTCTACAGCAATCAGGTCTCTGCCTAAAACCAGCAGGGCCATCACTGCAGAATAGCACCACGACAGCCCCCTGCCAATCTAACAGCCTGCCAACATGCAAAAACACTCCATCAAACAAATGTACATAAAATGTCTCAGTTTCCATATTCAGTTTGATTTATTTGATCACTTTCTAAATAATTTTCTTCTCCGGGAATATATTTTGAAAATTCTCAATGTATCTAAATATTTGTGAAGCTTTTTTAATATCAAACTACACGGAGTTTGCAAAATAAATAGTAGTTTCTTTTTAGGTGAGATCCTAGATTACTTGTAGGAGGGGAAGCCACCAGCTGAAAAAGCTGAAAAGTCTCATATGAGGTTCTCCTACATTGTACTTTGTTTCAAATATTACTATTGGTTCTTAAGATTCTGAAAGTAAAATTAACTCAATTTCCTTAAAAAAAAGGAAAAAACAACTCACCACACACCTCAACAAATAACGTCAAAAGCAGATTAACACATCCTGATGGTAACCCATGTCTTATAACTCAAAAGTGAAAGAACATTTGTCCATGAGAGGTTCTAAACTTTTGAA
Source organism: Regulus satrapa (assembly GCA_013396955.1). Lineage (NCBI taxonomy): Eukaryota > Metazoa > Chordata > Aves > Passeriformes > Regulidae > Regulus > Regulus satrapa. The sequence goes on from VWZN01011104.1 coordinate 146,167, forward strand.
TACATCGTAGAAAGGCTGACAGCCAGGATGGCCTGACCTCTCTCAGTTTCAAATACTTAAGAAGCACACCAAAAGAAAAAGCTTTTCGGGCAAATACTTTTTTTATTATTTTTAGTAAGCCTTGCTCTGCTGGAAATCAGGAGGACAGAGCCACCAAGCTAAATGTCTTTATATATGGTAGTGTCATCAATTTTTTTTACATTCTTCCTTCCTACTAAAAAGCCCATTTTAGGGACCAAAACCACCTATGACAGGAGAAGAGCATGGAAAAATTTTCAGCACATTTATGCTTGCCATTTGTTATTTTTTGTTCTCCTGCAATTCTAACATAAGGAAGTTTGAAATCATGCTTTTGATTTTCACAGTATCTGTCCTCAAATATGGACAACAATTTCTTAATGCTTTGAGTGAGCCCAGGTAGTGTTCTGTACCAAGTTGACTCTCAAATTAATCCATTTAGAGTAAGAGAATGAGATGTCTTCAAGGGAAAATGCAGGTCTGGTATGTCACACAGCCGCTTGCAGACATTATATAATCCATGAAGTATTTTTCAGATGTAACTGGGAAACCATACTGAGAGTTTCTCAGCAATAACACAAACAAACAAACAAAACCTGGCACAGCACTAAGGCTGTATTCTTCCCGCCAATGCCAATCTCCCAGAGATCTTGCAACAATATCACGAAAGAAGAAAATGAGGATTAATTTATCATCTTTTTCATTTTGAATATCCTGTGCCAAGTGAAAAAGGTGAGATAGAACTGAAATTCTTAAGATTTGGTAAAAGATGGTACAAAAGACCTAAGGCTTCTTTTCGTAGAGCATTCTAAATATCGAGCCTGAAAGACAGACCAGGCATATCTACTCATTTCAGCCTTTATCTGAAGTCAATCCATACTCAGGGCACATCTCACACAGACTGTCACCCACTATGCCTTTGTTCCACAGTACAGAAAGAGGACAGCATCAGGACGCTGCAGATTCTCCAAAGGAATGACGTGGACAGGTATGAGAATACAGGAACTCAAGATGCTGAAACACATTCAAGGGAGAACAAACAGCATCAAGTGTGAGAACATGGTGGCCCTAATCTGTCTGCTCAGGCCACTGGCAAGAACAGCACAGAAGGTTGCTCCACATGGAGGATGATACTGCCACATCACTCTGAAATTAGGTAGGAATTGAGGAAATCTTGGATTTAAAGCAACTTCCTGGCAGGAATTAGGCAGGCTAAGAAGCTGAGTGTTAACCACGCAGAAGATCCTGCTACTCTCACCGACAGAGACAAGAAGACTCCTGCCATGCCAAACCTCGGGACAGCTGGTGGTGAGACACAGCAGCTTCCCAGAGGACAGGGCAGCTGTGGACTGGTACTCATGGGTCTGGCCAGCCCCCTCAGTTGCAAAGGATGTGGAAACAGTTTCTTTCTCACCCTGACTAGCAGGTTTAGCAGAGTCAGGGAACTGAAAACCCTCAAGTTGTATTCCATTCATGATCTTGAGTCATATAAGAAGTGGTGCGGTGAGTGCGCTGCTTATTAAATCAGGCTTTCAAACACCTGGCTCTTCACAGAAAAATAGTGAGAACTCATAGTGCAAAAACAGTGAGAACTCATAGTGCTAGGCTGCATATGAGAAGTGGTGAAACACAACGTAAGATACATGACTTGCAGGTGATGTTTTAAAACAAAGATCCACAAACAAAAACAGGCTATTAATCCAAGCAAGGAGCATCCCAAATGCAATTAATTCAGTAAAACACTTGTAATTTGTCAAGTGACACCTTTCAGCTCACATAAAAGGAATCCTATCATTTAAATTGAAGATGAGAAGTGTTCTTGGAAGAATGACCATGCGAAAAAGAAATGCAAGTTAAAAGCATTCAAATAAGATCACTTTACCAAGCCTGCAAAGATTAAATACATTTTTAAGTGCAAGATGCATTTGTGGAATAAAGATCAACTTACTTAGAGATTATCTCTAGGGAAGCTACAAAAACACAAACCACATACACACACACAAGCAAATTTCTTGGCATAAGACATCGTTATCCATATTGCAGAGATGTTTTTCACAGAATTTCAAAAGTTCTATTAAGCTTCACCAAGTAAACTCAAGATTTTTCTTAAGAGTATACTGTTCCTCTATAAATTGAGAGAAAAAGAGCTGTCAACAAAACCTTTAAAGAATCCATTTCGCTTGGTAGAGGTTCTCCAAGCCTTTACTGTAGGCAAAGCATCTCAGAAGAGGTATCTACAGGCAGAGCTCCCTGGGGAAGAGAGAAAGGAAGGGGAAGGACTGCCCGGGAAAGGTCTCACAGGACGTTGCCAGCACCTTCTCTACTCACAGGCTGCCCCACAGCTGCCCACAGCACATCCCCACGCACTGAGCTGCAGCGCCCCGTCCAGAAACCGCTGCCCTGCCAAAGCCTCCGGCTGCACTTCACAGCTATTCATCCCAGCAGCCCTGACAGCAGCTTTTCCAAAGACTCCGTGCACTGAGCTGGAGAGCTGAGCAGTAAAGACAATATTCCTCATTAGAGAAACAACCATTTAAATGAAAACATGCTACATGAAAAGCATGACGGCATTTCAATCCAGAATCAAAAATAAAAACACCATCAAGAGAAAACATGAATGGATTCAAAAAGTCTGCTGGGATGGTGGCTGCTCTGAAGTCGATCTGAACAGAGACCCTGAAGGAAAGCAGCAAAATCTGAGGGCCACTGGAGTACAACACATGGTCTGGCTCTTGTTCTCCACTTTGATTGATGGTAAGGGTTATTCTGTCTTCTCCCTTCCTTTCTTAAGCATGCAGTTAGGCATTATTTAATTTAATGAGCAAGTAGTCAGAGATACTAATTGGGTTCACTTTAAAAATAAAATCCGCATGTGCAGAAACATGAATTCTGTAGGATTGAAAAGACTATTTATGACAGAGGAGAAAAGAAAATAGATCTACGGATTAACAGCAGAGACAAAAGATGAAAATCATCTGCAGTTTATTTGTTTGCAGAACAGAACTAGTTTAATGGTTTTGCTTATTTTTTTTTTTAAGTAACGTGGACTTTTTGTATTTGCAAACATTGTCCTGCGAAAGTCTTTGTTGTTTTAGAACTCCTACTGCTCCTTTTTAAGTGTTAAAAAGCAGGATTAGCTGCTTTCTTCATCCATAACCCACTCCACACTCTCTCGTATACTATTTTTTCCCTACTTTTGCAAGGCAAAAAGGAATGAAAGAAGGCTGAGGGACACAGGAAAAAAAATATTCTTCCAGCTTAAACCTTAGCTCCTTCTCAAGAACCATAGCAAAGATTTGAGACAGAAATATGACTTTCACTATAGCAATAAGCTCTCTTTGACCACATTTTCTAAGATACAACAGCCCAAACACAAGAGCCAGGATGCACAACAGCAATTCTAACTTGCCTATAGCAACCTGATACTGTTCTGATGAAAACTACCTCCAAGATTCCCCTCACAAAAGCTGACACTGTGCTCAGCCCAAGGTATTAAATGGTTTCAGGGTAACCTTACACTGAGAGTAGCCTGATGACATTATTTTAGCTCCCCATTTTGGGAAGTGTGTTCTCATTAAAGTAAGACAAGGTAAAATTCCTAATGAGCAAATATCTGAAGCTACAGAACACATACCTGAGCACTCCTCCCACATCCTTGCTTCAAGAGCTTTTGGAAGAAGGAATACATACAGAGCCCAAACCACAAAACATATATAGGTTACTTGTGCAAAATGCACAGGATAAACTTTGCAAAAGGCAATCTGGGGAAACCCCTCAGCTTCTCAGGGATCGTCTCTATACTCATGCTGCAATTATTTGTGCTAAACTGTAAGCTTAAATTAATATAGTGTACATAAATCTATAAAACTCCCTAAATGAACAGGCTCATTCTAGTACAGAATTTTTCTTTCCCTATTTAGCAGAATAGTGGAATTCACCCTGGAAAGGTCTATTCTGAATTAAAAAGTCAACTATTTTATAATCAGAGCAGTTTACTGGCATGACTTGTAAAACCTTTCTAAATAGCCAAACTTCTACAAAATCACCTACAACTGATAGGCCGCTCCAGTGGGACATTTGGTGTGTGTTGCTATTTCCAGCTTTCAGTGATACTGCCAGAAACAATCCAATACAGGGGGTACCTGCCCAAAGGGGAGTGTCCTGCACCTCTGCCCCCTCACACCTCCTTGGTGCCTACTCTGGGTTGAGCACAGCATTCTGCAACTGAGAAGGGGGTTGGACAAAACCATCCCCACAGAAAAGCCGTGAGGTTTCACTAGGATCAGAGGCACAGCGCAGGTGCAGAGGGCAGTGAGAAAGCAGGAGCAGGGAACAGGACTGTTTCTTCCAGGAGTGGTCAGTGGTTGGATCAGATTAAAGGGCATTGTGAAACTGCTCCACAGAGGCAATGTGCACACACAGCTGAACACCTCAGAGCCGCCACCCAGACATACCCGACGGCTATGCCAAATTCAGACCACAGGAAAAATGGCTATCTATATTCTCAAATGCGTTCCTCCTAAAATGAAGCATAGAAGTCACCAATAATTCTGCAATTCCTAATGCTAATGAAGAAAGAGATAGCAACAGGGCTTAATAGCATATGTAAAACTACTAATGTTTAAGCATTTCCATTAATGAAACCACCACCCCTCCAGAAGAAAAATTAGAACTTAACAGGTTCCTAACATCCACTTTAAATCCCTATCAAACCCTGAAAAATGGTGACTATTCTCATCACATCAGAAAATATATTTAGTTGCACTATTAAAATATGGATAGAGTCCAATATAAAAGGAAATGTAGCTAGCTTTCACAATATCAAAGGTTCAATTTTTACCATACCGCAGAAGCCTTAAGAGTAAAGAATAATACCCTACTTAATGGTGCTAAATAAAGTATATTAAATAAAATGCTCTCTTCTCCCTACTCAGAAAAATAACACTCAGCTAAAAGAACCATTTTTAAATTAACACACAAGTATTTTTAAGAATCAATTTAAAATGTGTTGATTTGCAGAAAGAAAGCCATTAAACATAAATCATCATGAAAAGGTTAACAGATCATAAAATCAACACATTCTAAAAGGTAACACATTATACACTCCTCTGACTTGTTGCACAGTTATTTCTGAGTGCTCCATGTTGCTGAACACATGCCAGTGCAGGGCCTGATCCCACCAAGATTTACACTCATACTGAGCTGTGAATAGTCCTATTACAATCAACAGGATTACTCACAGAAAATCTCCTTATTGTGCATAAAATTATCCATGCGTGAAAATCTTTGTCACCTTTCCTATCCTGAAATCTGTATTCCATCACCACCAGTATAACCATAATTTGATATCAAATGTGCATATGGAAGAGTCTGTGACTCTGTATTTAAAAAGCCACAGTTCCGTGTCAAAATTCACAAGGGTATCACCAGTGTCACAAGCATACTTTAAATAGCCAAAAAATCACATGCAATGCTACTTTTTTTCTGGAAAAAAAACCACACTAGTTTTACAGCAGTAAGTTAAAAACTATTAGAAAATAGTTATTTTTGAGAATTTATCTGTAATTTCTCCCACTGGGTAGTTAACCTCAGAAGAACAATGCAGGATTTCTGTCTTTGCACCATGAAACTTGGACACTCAAAAGTGCTGACTGGGGACTTGTGATGACATTTATATTGAGGAAAACAAGCACTACACATAACTAAGGCTACCCAGCATCTTCTAAGTAGCACTCTGTAACTTCAGTCCAACTGGTGAAAACTTTGTGAAACTTCATCTATCTCATGCATGTCCCAAACTGAAACTTTATAAAAATATTTTAGGTAGTGTGTCAAATGTCTTTTTCTTTTGATTTTGACAACAGTGCAGTTCTCTGACAAAGCTGAGCCAATCTAACAGCTACGGTCATTGAAGGGGCAATCTCTCCTCTTAATTCTGAGAGTCCACCCTATCATTAGTGCTTACTCTAATGCTCAGATTTTTTAAAAATGTGATTATTTTTTACAAGTCCTTCAACTCCTTGGGCCTCGCAACTTCTTTACCACCTGCAAGTATCTGTGAAGCATCTCCACGGGCACTATGTGCTGCTTTACAGGACACGACAACCCGCTGTTGCTCTCAGACTGGCCCTAACCCCAAAGGTCTGTACATGTTTGTGCATGTGCTCCTTCTTCTTGCTGGTTAAAGAATTGGCTGGATGGTTGCACTCAGAGAGTCGTGGCTCAGTGTCCAAGTGGAGACCAGTGTCAGTGCCCTGGAGGGAAGGGATGCCATCCACAGGGACCCTGACAGGCTGCGGAGATGGGCCTGTGTGACCTTCGGGAAGTTCTGCGGGGCTGAGTGTAAGATCCTGCAAGCGAGGCAGGGCACAAATACTGGCACTGTACTTTTTAAAATACAAAAATCATAAATATATATATATATGGTTTTCTACAGCACACAGATAGAATGCTTCATAAACATATGTGAAACTAGTCAGACAGATTATAATATCCTTGCTCTGTTTGCTACAAGTGCCAAAACATGCATGAGTCACAGAGAGCATGAAAAAAAACCCCATGACCATTTAGGCAGTCGAACACTACCTAGTAAAATAGGATCAAGCCCTTTCTACCAAAATGTTTTAAAAATAGGTGATCAATAACTATATTTGGCACGTTTTCTAGCTGCTTATTCTGACACATTTGGGTCAAATTTACCCAAAATGCTGAGTACTCAGGGCTGCAATTACGTCACTTACAGCGATACTTTAAAAATACAAAGATGAATGCAATGCTGCTATTTTAATTTTTAGAAAAAGCTCTTTAGAAAGAGCTCCACGGACATCCACACCAAGCAAAAATTTTCATCTTGCTCACAGGCACCGATTCTCCAGCCATAAAATAAGAAATATCCATTTCCTCTCCCCGAGGCATAGTAAAATACTTGTAAGAACAAGCAGTGCTCAATACAGGTCACAGGGGTGAACGGATCAGTTTGTGGCGCTGCTCCTGCGGCCAGCACAGCCCCTGCGGGGAGAAGGCAGCACACCTTGGAAGCAAAGGTGACACCAGGGACCGAGGACACTGCTCTGAGAAAGGTGGGCAAGAGGGCTCCGGCCTCTCCCACGGCCTCGGCACTGACCAGAAAGCCCAACCAGCAGTAGGGCTCCAGCTACCACGGAGCAGCCACTTTGGTGCAGAATCATTAGAAAAACTGGGCACACCAGTGTGGGACTGCCACCAGGAAAAAGGTAAGCGTGACAGTAAGACTGGGAAAAAAGAAACATTGTTTATCACCGTGATGGAACAGAACTATGAGAGATTTGGCTTCTTTTTGAGGCTCTGCCGCTGCTTTTGGGGCACATCTGTCATCCTGGCAAATCATTCCCCCTCCCATCTTTCCACTTCTTGTCTCTAAACCAGGTGCACTGATCCACCTAGGATTTAGGAATGGAGCGAGCAGTAGATGCTAGCTCTGAGGGTCTCACAAGCCTACTGATAACCATTACAGAGATTTCACAAAGAAATATATTCATTCTGCCCTCAGAGCAGGATTAAGCAGAGCACAGTAAGAGAACACATGTTATGCAACAAGAAGAAAGCAAAGTACAGACCAGCTGCTTGTTTAATTCATGGACATTCAAAAAGGTAGGGGCTTTGGGATTCACATATCATGAAATACTATGGTATAATATTAAGGTGCAATCTATTAATAATATAAGGAGAATGGTAAAATTAAGTGGCACAGGTAGAGCTCAATGCTGCATTTTTAAGGCTTGAATACTTGACTTACACCTAAAATTGCCCTTTTAAAAGTGTGCTTTTCTTGTAATATCTACTTCAGCTTCACTGTTTTCTAAAAGACCATCTATATGCAATAAAGAAAAACATAAATTACAGAAAAATTCAAGACAATTACTTAATAGATCCACATAGCTGAAATAACATTGGACAATAAGCTAATGGAAGTATAACCAAGAAGGTTCTGCTCAAAAAACCTGGAAGTTAGCTGCAAAAGCCACCTTAGAGATCCTGGAAGAGACTCCTCATTTAAATACACAGCAGCACAAGGAAAACAGGCAGAAAAATACCAACACTATTCTAAACCACAGGTGAGAAGGCCATGAATAACAACAATACAGATCTTGCAGACCTCCACAGCACAGGTGATATTTCTAGATCTTACTTCAGCACTCAAAGATGTTACTTCAATATGGGCTCTCAGGTTGTGGAATCAACACAAGTATTTTAGAATACAGGAACCATTCTCCTAAGTTCCAATTTCAACTTTAGCACATCACCATGCACAGAGGAGGCATTTTTTCCCTAACTTCATTTCAGCAAACCTATTCAGGGTAAGATTACATTCTGTGAAACATCTCAAAACAAATTCTACAAAATATGCTTGGCTCTCTCTAGATTAACTTTCCACCAGGCAAGGAAGATTTTCTCATCTCATTCTTCTGCAAAGGAAGCATTGTCATACCTCAGCCTAAATTCATTTTTAATGGATATTTATTTCATTTCAGCTGTGTTTCAAACACACCCTTCATCTATCTACACACGGAACAGAAACTCAAATAATCCAGTTAATCCAAAACACGACAGAATGAATACCTCTTTAGCAAAAGATTCACCCCAGACAGACCAAGCTAATCCTGTGCTTTCTGTACTGTTTCTCAAATACCACAGTGTTACCTTCAATGGCTCATTTGAAAAGATGGGGCCAAAAATCTGGGCCAGGAGACCTGAAAGAGCCTGAAGTTCAAAGACACCGATCTCTACTCACTGCTCCACTCTTCAAACCCTATAGAACTCTTACCTATATATTAAAAAAAAGGCCTTTTAGTGACCTACCTATTCCATAAGACTAATACACCTGGGAGCTAAAAATTAAATATCTACTTCACATTTGCTAACATAAGCACAAGGCAACACACATGTAATACAGTCAATGGAAAAAATAATTCCATATAATAATCTCATCAGGTAAGAAAAAGAATCACAGGTGGCAGTTACTTGTCAAAATGCTCATGACATTTCCAGAAAGCATTTGGATCCTTCAGAGATGGCAGCTTTATAGGAATATAAAACCAGTGCAATGACAATGATTTAGGTATCACTAGAAGCAGCACGTCGACCTGTGGTAGCCCTTTTTTTCCTTTAAAGCATAATAAAAATCAAGCAGCAGATGTTGTGATGCTACATTAGGGAAAGCAATGACCAACGGTGAACCAGAACAAGAAAATCTATCACTGTTCTTCAAATATTCAAGCACCTACAAACCGGGCACCAAGGAGCAGTTTTCATCAGTGGAATTAAGGACTGCTGTGGCCTAAACAGCATTCTGCTACAGCATCAGAACAGGATCAAGCACCTTCATCAAGAATAAGGAGAGAGTCAGCACATAAATTGACATGTGTTAGTGTTTAAAGATAGTATGGAATCAGCCAGAGGGGGAAGGAGTAGAAATAAACTCTAAAATCATGGAAGTGAGCAACCTGGTCCCTTCTCAAAACCCCTCTTGGAACACAAGCATGTTACAGCCCGTGTACATTTGCCAAGACAACAAAGAAGGTTTTTCTAAGAGTATACTTGTCTTCAGTAAGGTTTTTTTCCACACTGTTGCAACAAATCCACCACCTCCCTGCTGCTAACCAACACTTGTGGTCAGATTAAATCAACTAAGAACTACTCCTATACCACTTACATAAAATTCCAGAATTGTAAATCAGCCTTTTTTAATTCATTTTTAATCTGAATGACCCTCACTTCAAAAGAAGAAGAAGATGAAAAAAAAAAAAGTCTAATCAAGTACTAAATTCAGTGTGCTTCTGCAGTGTATCCTCTTCAAAAGACTATCCACAACCTCAGCAAGAACTTCCAGGTAACTCTTTCCCTTGATACTTCAAAATTGGTATGAGCAAGGAATCCCGCTGACTTCTACCACATACCCTAAGGTGATTTTTCCTCATTACAGTTTTAAATTTCTCAAACAATTTTCAGGCACTTAAGCCCATTTTCAGATTGAGGCAAGCCAAAACATGAGATGTCTAGAAACTATTTTGTAAGAGCAATAATAACACAGGTATCCTGGCCCGTTAACCAACACTGAAAATAATCCAAAAAATAAAACTCAGACTCCTCAGGATTGTGCCCTCTTGAATAAAAAGGTTGTGGAAATTGGATTGTACCTCAATGACTTTGGTGCCCTGCAGCTAATTCTCACTAATTAACTCCTAGAATACACTAAAAGAGGAATTCAGAATGATCAAAAGATATGATACATGTTTATAACAACTCCTGTAATTATTGTGAGCAAAAATCTTGAAGGTTCTTGATGCCATTAACTCACAGACCAATAATTAAGGGCTACCATTCCAACTAGGTCTGAAATTTTTGAGAACCCATGGTCAAATAACATCGTGATGAAGCCAAGTCTTAGTAAAATACATTCAGTATAATCCATATTACTAAGCAAGCAGGAAACGAACCTGTAAAGTCAGAAAATACTCTGACAGAATTTGGATGAAAGAAAAATCCAGCACATTGTGCCTTTATGAACTGCTTTCCAGACACTGGCTCCTCATCCAACCATGGTAAGAGCCTCAGCTCCTGAACACCTGACACAGCTGCACTCACCCAGGTTCCCTCAATGCAAAGGTGTGTCCTATAGGTGATAGGGCAACGATTTGTAACAGAATCCTAAATGGTTTGGCTCGGAAGGGACCTTGAAGATCACGTAGTTCAAATCCCCCTGCCACGGGCAGGGACACCTTCCACTAGGCCAGGCTGCTCAGGGCCCCATCCAGCCTGGCCTGGAACACTGACAGGGATGGGGCATCCACAGCCTCTCTGGGCAACCCCTTCCAGGGTCTCACCACCCCACAGTCATGAACTTCGTCCTAATATCTACTCTAAACCTACCCTGTTTCAGTTCATTACCCCTTTACCTAACGCTACCTGTCCAGGTATCCAAGACAGAAGCACCAGAGCCAAAACTTCTCTGCTGAACTTGTGTCCAACTAAATGCGGGAAATAAAGAGTTGTCCAATGTTACAACAAATGTTAAGACATAACTACAACAGATTCCATTTCTTCTGCATGTGCAGCCATACTCTCATCACCACCACAACTGCAGAAAGCCCCCTGCCTGTCCTGTGACTTACAAGGAATGTAATCCAGGGGTGACACAAAGGCAAAATGCAAGATGATGCAAAGAATTGACAGATTTGGCTTTCTGTCGGTCCGTCCTTTTACATCACTGCTCCTTGAAAAGTGACAGTAAGCTCACACTGAAAGCTGCACTACATTTGTTCCAACACAGTGTATGTAACACTGAGTACAGACTCCTAACAGGCACCAGCCGAACACGCCTGGTTTGCATGATCTACTTTTAACTGTCAGATTCAGACAACAAGCCCACTGGTTTTGTCTACAAATTGCCACCTACTCCACATCTTCCAGCAAAATACTGTGACAACTGGATGATCATCCTCTGTGTGCTCCTCTTCTATAAACTCTATTTTAATCCCCCTCTTAGTAACTTAATTTCATCACTGACGATCATAAAAAAACACATTGCAAATACATAAAAAATCTTTTCTACGAGTCATTTTAAAAGACAACTTCATAACCTCTACCAGGAAAAAACAACACTAGAGCCAAGTAGCTTTTCCTTAATTCCTTATACCCCATAACAATACAAGCTTTCCTGCTCCTCAGAACACAATCACATAACTTTGACATCTTTTTGCTGACTCAGACAAAAACTCATCAGAAAATATAACTGTCAGGTTCACCAGTGACAGAGGAAGCTCCTGAGAACCACAGCCTAATAAAGCTTTCCTCCTTGAAGGATGACAGCAGCCTTTCCCATATGAAAGATTCATTTTTATTTGATACTGTTAAAGCAATATTCACTCAGGGCACCTTCACATTAGACTTCCTTTTCAAGAAAACTAGTTATAAGGTCAAAACATAAGTTGAAAACCAGTATTTCATAGGAAAGTCTGGAAAATCTGTGACTTCAGTAAAATAATTGTATCACATGCTGGTACCCTGAGGATTGACCACCTCCCTCTTCAATTGATCTAGAGTGGTCAATGCAAAAATCTTCTTCAAAGCAAGCACTGCAAGATTACTCTAGCAAAAAGGGAGTTGGTTGAGTTTACCAATCTATCGTGAAGAACTTCTTTGTTAAAAGAAACTTAACAGACACAAAAGAGAACGCCTCTTAAATTTATGTATATAGCTACTGTTGTATCAAGAACTGCTCGGTGCTATAAATGACTCAACTTAAAAGCCTGACAATTGTCATCCATGCCACATGTATTTCGTTTGATAGACACTGACACGTAACAGTGACCTATGTTAGAAACCACTGTGTGAATGTGGTCAAAACCAGAGGAGAATCATGCCTCAGGAGATAATAATTTGCTTCAGAGTACTCCTATTTGAGACACACTGAAATCATCCACTGAATCTGGAAATTCTGACTGTTATAGTGCCTGCAGACTAAAAAAATCATCCATAGATCCTGTGAAATATATTTATTTTTTGGCTTACATACTCACTTTGCTCCCTCTTCCCTGCCTTTACAAAGCTGAAGAATGTCTGCAGTGCAATACTAAAGAGCACTTGTTGAAAGCAAGCCTGAAGAGTTTTCAGAACCCAGAAGCCTGCAGAAATCCAGTGTATTTAGAAGCTGCTTCCTTGCTTTGCTCCTTCCCTGTGACGTTCCAGGCACTAAAACACGCTGCTTATTGTTTGGCAAAATAAACTTCACTTTATGATGAACATTTCTCATTCTGTAGGATTGGAGCTTTACACCAGACAGCATCATAAACACATGCTACAAGTGTCTTGCATATACATGTGCATGCACACACACTTTTTAGGAGCATTGTCCCCATTTCCTTGATTCAAATACAATCCTAACAACAGAAAAAGTCTGATGAATTTTCAAGGCAATCACATAGCAGTTAGCATTCAGACAATGTAAAAAGTTGGCTTTTTTTCCCTTTTCTTGAATACTGCTTGTGATCATATGACTACGACACATCTGCACAGCATCAGTATTTCCCACTACACTTCCTGCACTAACATGACCTGGCCATGACGTTACTGGCATTGTAAACCTCTCCAGTGAGGTCTTTTATATCCATGGTGGAGTGCAAAAGTAGCAAAAGTTAAGAGAGATTTTATGGGAAATTATTACAGAAACATTTAAGACAGTTGTACAAGTTTTTGTGAAGGGGCATCTTTTCACCTTACAAATGTAGCTGCCATTTGAAACTATTTTAGAGCAGAAGGCTTTATCAGTCACACAGCTGAGCTCACACAGATATCACAACAGCTTTACACATGAGTAATATCACACGTTGTATCAAGAAACCATTTTATGGACATTTTACAGGTACTTTGATTTTTGGTTTTGGTTTTCATGTTGGATTTTTTAGGGTTTTTTTCAAGTGCAAGAGATCTAGACAGTTTATATTTGATAGGCTGTTCATAAATTATACCCTACTGCTGTTTGCAGGTTGGAACTTCTTCCCACACAGATTTCATTTTATCATCAGACTGTTTAATTCTGCGCTTATAAAAATGTCATCCTAGTCATAAGGGAAGAATTAGACAGCACTGTCTTAAGATTTTCTGCACATACCGTGACAAGATGCAGATACTGTGACACTAATGTGCCAGCAGAGTACACCAGCTCCAGGATCAGGCCAATACACATGCTGGTATTGAGCTATGCCTTGCTGCTTTCAAAAGTGCAATGAAATAATAAAATAATATAAGTTAGTAACACATTAACTACGTTACAGTATTCGCACTGCTACCTCTTGATATCATAGCCTGGAATATATTAACACACTGATAATATTCTAAGAGTACATTAAAAATTATTTTGAGGCAAAAGCAGTACCAGCTTCTATATTATCTCCCCAAATAACATTCTGACAGTGTAAAGAAGTTATCAGGAGATTCTAATCCTTCTGCATGTTGTGGATTTCACAGTCTTTCTAAAAGACAGGGAATTTCCCCTTGGGACACACTTACAATCAAGTTTTCTGAGAACATATTATGGATTTTTTTCCGAGTATTTTATCCAACATGCTGAATGACATACAAAAAAAAATCTCTATATGGAGTCAGGGGAAGATAATTTAATCACATATAACATTTGAATACTCACATATGTTATTGTATTTTATTTTGTACAATAATTTGTAAGTTAAATAGTTTAAAATTTTATTGCTTGTATAGTTTATTGAATTACTGCTGATGTACAAAACATTCTGTTCAATGTAGATTTAAAAAATGTATATTTAAAATGTATATAGAGTACCAGCTAATGAGCTAAACAGATGGGGTTGTGTATTTAACTTCACTGGAAAGTACTGAAATAAAGTAACTAACAGCATTTGTGTAAATGAAAATAAATCTCATGAAAATCTGAATGGATTTTCCTTTGTTAGACAGAAATTTGTGCTTGGCATATAACTACATATTATAGCCAATGGCTGTGGATTGCTGACATGTCCTGTCAATAGCTGTCTCAGCTGTTAAAAAACAGTAAATTGGTACATTCAACTCAATACTAGTACAAGGGTTTCTGCACAGATACCAATTTATAAAACTGAAAAAATAAAAGAAAAAGAATAAGAAAAAATAATCTCAGTACTCCAGGAAATGTAATTTTTCCAAACGCATTTCTTTCAAAAAACCCTAAACAAATTAAAGTGGAACTTAATCACAGTACTGATCCTTTACATAAGCCCTGCAACCTGACAGAAGCAGACACCCATGTCTGGTTACATCCATGGAGCCTTTGTGGGACCACTTTTGTCTTTAAACACTCAGTTACGCAGATCAGACAGCAAGCTGAAGGCTTGAATCTATTTCATCATAAATGATGCTGGCTTGAAAGGCAGCTATCATTAAAATGCCAGGCAAAGGCAGAGGAAGTAGTTATTTAAAATAAAACCTATCTATTTCTCTGTTAGATCAATTTAAGAGCCTTCAAAGTAAAAAAAAAAAAAAATTCCACTGGTGTTTACTTTTCAATGCTTGTGCCATTCATTTAATATACATATTAAGTTTGGACAAGAAAGTTGGATGCTTCATTCCATATTTAGGGTAGCAGCGATATCTTCACTTACAAAAGACATTACCCCAGTGTTACTATTTCTTACTTAACACAGAGGAAAAAATGTATTTTATGTTAGAGCCAAAATGAAATCAAACTTAATCCCAAATTATGCTAAACACTTAAGGGGGTTTTGATAGACTGAGGCCCACTCCATCAAGCTGCTCCATACAGACAGGTCTCCATTCCTAAGAGCCCACACAGCAGTCCCCGCCAGAGGAACGCACCACAGAGATTCCAGTCACAAAATATCACTGCAGCAGGCACAAAAACCAAACCCACCACGCTTCTCCCCAAATTACTGGAATACAAGAAACACTTCCTCCCCATTTGTACGTGTTTAAAGGTTTAACCTAAATCCATACACTAACAACATAGTTCAACTCTAGCATTACTGGTACACAGAAATTCTCAGATGGAAGTACCAACTTCCAACCTCAGTGGTTTTACACCAGTTGTCTTTAGAACACCTCCACGCTCCACAGTGCTTTAAATCCTCACACAAATAAACTTCCACACACTGAACTCAGAGGGAAAACCACCTTTTGGAAAACTACATAACAACATTCCCAAAGTATATGCTCCTTCAGGTGAACAATTAAGCCTGCAATACAACTTTTCGCATTCTGAAGAATTCCTCTCCCTTTTTTTGGTTAATCATTGTGGTTCTTCAAGCAGCTACTTACCCACTTAATAGTTTGATTTCATGATCCATTATATTAGGGATTTTTTTCCATAAACAGAGTATGTTTGCAATACAGTAGACATCAAACACACATGGACAAGACATACAATAACAGAAGCATAGATTACATACACATCTGTTCTCTCAGGTCTCAGCCTGAGGAGCAAAGACAGACGGGCACGTGCACGCAGCAGGCTAAATGCAAGAGACCATCATCTCATCTTTTTCAGCTTTCTTCATTTATATCAGCTCACTGACTAAGTACAGGTATACTCGGGGAAGAGGGGCATGCAGACATCCAGAAAAAAACTACAGAGAAAAAAAAAAACACTTTTGGAAACTGAACAGCACACATACATTCAGTTGCGCATTCAGGATGAAAGACCGTAACAGTTTTCAGGAAACTGCAACTGAAAATGAATTCTGTTTTCCTAAATTACTGCAACAAGAGCAGGCCTGGCTGGTCTCTGCTGTGGATGTGTCTGTACCCTGTACCAAGAGCCTGCAGATCCCACGAGATGCACAGGAAAGCAGGCCTCACATGCTCCAGAGCTTCCGGCGCAGCCAAAACTCCTGCAGATGACAGCTGTCACTGGACAGTGCACAAACCCCAACACTGCAAGAGAACACTGGAAAACTAACATTGCCTGAAGGTATGCAAACTTTTCACAGAGCAGGAAAGATTTTAAGTCTCAATCAGACCACTGTTTTGGTTTTTTTTTTTAATCTGGACGGATTTTGGGAACAGGATAAGAACACCTGCAAAAACTAACGCAGGGTAGTACTGTTTTTCTACTTCCCTTCACAAGGCATATTTACCAGACTCATGGAGAATGGCTACAAAATTTATAACACTTGCAACAAAAAAATTGGACATGGGCGCTCCAAAATGTTGAAGCATGATGGGTGGGCCCAGGCATATAATCCTAGCAAGCTTGTGAAGTACAACTGACATTTGCAAATAAATACAGAAATAAACAATGCAACTGAGATCCTATTCAAAGTGGAAAAAAAAAAAAGCAGTCCTCTGTCATTTGTCCTGTCCAGTGGCAAAGATGCTGCTCATGAGTACTAAGACATCTCTCCCATCTACAACTTCTTGGACCAGAACGTCACATGTATGCAGACAGAGAAAGATCATGCTCCAAGCAGACTTTCAAAGCAAGACTAAAGTTGCGATCGCTGGATTCCACATATCTACTCTTTTTTTAAATCATTCTGCAAAATCTCTCACGGCTGCCCTAAACGGTTTACAAAAACAAAGTGACCAGAGAGATTATTTATGTTTGCAACATAAATGTCTTTCCTTTCCATGAGCCAGCTTAATGCAGACGTTGCTGCACTCACCCCAGCTGAGGTTTGGCAGGAATCGGGGGAGGAATGATGTTGATGAGTGAAAGTGTTTGAAGCCCAACTAATTTCTCTTCAACTCCTACTGGTCCCCCCTGCTCTCCCAAGCCACTTCCAGCCTGGCACTTGTTAGCAGCTCCCGACGCTGGGGAAAAGAGGTGCCTTGCAAAAGCTTCCTCCGAGCAGCTGAGAGGAGACTCTGAGAAGGTTATGCAGAAATAAAACCAAACGAAATGACTGTTCGCAGGTCGGCACGCTTCACCTATCTTACACCGGGAACAATGGAGAGGCGGGCAGCGGGAGGATACGGCCCGGGAGGACGGGGCCGGCGGGACGCGCTGTCCGTTCCCGTCCGTCCGTCCGTCAGCTCTTTGTCCGTCTGTCAGGCACGGGCAGTGGATCCATCCCCGCCGCCCCGGCGCGGCCTGCGCGGCCCCGCGGCTCCGGGCCGGGAGAGCGGGCGG
>VWZN01011104.1:164307-193755 GCA_013396955.1 Regulus satrapa
CCCTCGGGCACCGGCCTCGGCCGGGGCGGCCCCCGGGCCCCTCGGTGCCGTGCCCGCGGCTTAGAGCCCGGCTGGGCCTCCCGGAGGAGAGAAGGCCGGAGCGGCCGCGGTCGGTGGAAGGCTTTTGGCGGTCACGGAACTGTGGTTGGAAGGGATTTCTGGAGACCGTCCCGTTCAACCCCCCTGCTCAGGCAGGGTCAGCCGGAGCAGGTGACACCGGAACGCGTCCAGGTGGGTTCGGGATGTCTCCGAAGAGCGAGATTGCACCTCCTGGCTGGGCGGCCTGTTCCAGGGCTCTGCCACTCTCCGTGTGAAGAAGTGAAGCCCGATCTGGTTCCCCACTCGTGATGCATCTCTGGGGTCAGGCCCCACTGCAGACTATCAGTGCCGCTGCACAGCTGGCACGGCCCCTCAGACTCTCAGGGCCTCCAAACCCGTCTGAAAGTCCCAACGCGAGTTTTCTGCACTGTAATCTCCATCATCAAGATGTTCGCCGTGACCCTGCGCATTAAACTATTTGGAGAATCGCTAGAGGCCAAATCTTAAAACCCAACGCCTTCCTTGGACCGGCTCTCCACCCAAACTGGCTGCACCTCTGCAGCCCGGGCTGTGCCACGGTGTCACTTGCACCTCACAATTTCACCTCTTCCAGAGGTTACCAACTTTTCCACATTTCTCTAAATAAAGTCTTCCACCCAGCAACGCGCTTAAACACGTGCGTACCTCAATTGCTCTATGCCATTTGCGTATAATTAAGCATGTGCTTAAGTGCTCCGCTGGATTGAAGCCAAGATCTGTATAAGCTCATAAGTTGGGTAAAATTTACCAGCTTCGCTGGGCTTAGCTCTGTGAGTCATTCAATCAGCAGAAGCCCAAAGCTTTTTGCTACCAGCTTAGTTATTCCCAGGCCGTCCTACAGGATCACCCTGTCTCCCTGACGAGGCTTATGCCCTTCACTCAGGTCCTGTTAGGAGTGAGACACATCTGCCTGGTGAGTCAGCTGAACGGAGGGTTTCGAGTTCCTTCTCCAAGGTGCATTAATAAGGTTCTGCGCCCTGACACAGGTCAGAGGTTGTGCCATCCGGTTACAGGGCAAGAAATTGCATTAAGAAGAGTGTGTTAATGACACCAGGACCCCATCAAGGTCCGCCCTGACTTTGTGCAATAGGTACATTTCAAAATGATGGTGTCGAGTACTCGATCTCTGTGAACAGAGGAAGGGGTTAATAAAATGTAGCTGCATTCCATGCAGTCCTCCACGATTTTACACAAATGCAAGAAGTGTCATTAACCTACCTATTGAATAAAATGGGAATCTTTTTCATTTCCAAAACCAGAGTTTTAGAAAGTGAGGGAAGACGTACATTTATTCAGCTTTGATTTTTTTTTTTCCTTCAAAGACGGTTAATTTGGTGACTTAACTCATTTTTCCCTGTCAAAAAAATATATTTTGAATTGCATTAAGTCTGAGTCGGAAAGCTCAGCACTAAAACCTTATTTTAAAACACACTGAGGAATTAAAGCTTTTTGCAGGGTGAGCACAAGTCTTTCTCCAAGGACACATCAATTGGAACCTGCTTTTCAAAATATCTGTTTGGCAATTAACAGTGTAATACAAAGAAGAAAGACTGCCTTGTATTTAATGCAAAAAAGTAAGACTCAGCATATTTGAGTGAGAGTATTACTCTCTTATCATTCTTCTATGACCTTAATCAAGACCTGTTCCAATTTTCAAATGACAGTTTGGGTTAGGGTGCAGGTTTTTGGGTTGTTTTAAGAGGAATTAAGCACCTATAAATTGTCAAGTTCAGTGAGAGTCTCACAGGGCTTTCTTCATCTGGAACTCCCCTGCATCAGAGTGGAGGTGGTGAAGGGACACATCAAACCTTGGACCTCTCCCTCACGTATTTTCAAATGATGGAAGTGCCTCATCAAGTCACCCAGCTGTGGCACTGATGTTCCAAAGGTGTTTGTACACATATTTAATACTGTGCTGTTTATTTATTAATATTAGTGTTTTGACATAACAAAATAGAAAAGAAATATATAAACTCAATAGCTTGAGAAGCTTAAAGGAGCATTTGCATTTTGACCTATTTTTTTTTTCTTTACACAGCTCTGTAAATAACCTGCTTTTCCCTAGGTAAAATAATTAATAGTCTTTAATATAGTCTTTCCTCTCCCTTCTGAATTCCAGAAGTTGCCCACCCGTGAGAAACCCTCTAAAAGGCAATGTGTATGCAGCATGGAGCACAGCACCTTTCGGTTTTAAGAGGGCTAAATACTGGAAAGTAAAAAGCACTTCACCCTCCTTCCTTTTACATTTTTTTGTTCTCTTTTCTGTATAAATCTAGAAAAAAAAAAAGAAAAAAAAGGAAGCACAAGTGGTTTATGTATTAAAAAGTGGCTATGGGGAATCACTGGGGAATACATGTGTTTTAAAAGGTCTTAACCAGGAAGTGACTTCAGAAGTAACTGTACCCAATCAAGCAGAACCGCCACACTTGACCTCCTGCATGAAAAACTAAAGGATTTAATTCAGAAATTTATGTGTCAAACCAGTAACTTCTACTGAAGTAGCTGTTGACCTGGAAAGATCCAGTCTGGGAAGAGAGAAGTCCATCAGTTATGTGGCCTTTTAAGATGACCTCGTAGCCTAGCTCTCAAATTTATGCCTTTGTATTTGTCTGCATTCATCAAGCCTAATTTTAGCTATCAGGTTTAAGGACTCTGTATCATGATTTTTAACTCCATTCTCCAGGTCTTTTTTTATCCTTGTAACTCTTTATATTTCCCCTTCCAGCTTTTCAAAAATTACTTTTTGTTTGCTTGAAAATACTGTTGGGGTGGGCTTACAGCTCAATCATTTACAACACAGACAGGTAAATCAACGAACATCACGTGCAGCTTCTTTTCACCCACGCACATCACTCTTTTTCTGTGCTTTGGAGTGATGTACAGAATCCAGTCATACTGATTCTGTCCAGGCTGAAGTTCCCTGCTGCTTGTCTGTCCTTTGTCGTGTAAAACAAAGATTCAGCACGTCCAGCGTCTCTCCTTCCCCCTGCAGGTGTCACAACTCACAGTTAACAGTCTCATTCCTCCCAACACATACGGTTGGCTTCTCTTGAGCAAAAAAATAAAGATCTGTTGGACTATTTATGTCTGTTTGTGGTTACAGGATCAGGCCAAAGGAAATGTGAAAAACAATCTGCACTTGAGCAGTCAATATTTTTACTGCGAATTTTATAATGATGCTAAGTCTTGAAAAAACAGACTGAAGATGATCAGTTAAGAGCTCATATCAGGAGTTTACATACAGAGAGCACTGCTTGAAGAACATTTATACTCTCAAACGAAGGTATTTGCAAACAGAAAGTTCAAATCCAAGGTAAATCCAAGTGTGAGGTGTTTGAGTGTGGAAATATGCAATTCATCTTCCCAAACAATGCTAAACCCAATGCTTTTCTGTAGCTGTGGAATCATCAAAGAGATGAAGTTAATGAGAGTAACTTGACTTTCAGAGACTACAGGTGTGTTCTCTGCACCTCACTCCCATTCTTCTTCTTCATTTTCCCTCCTCCCCTCCCCTTCTTCCTTGTCCACAAAGGTCGCTGGTTGGTAGCCAGTATGTGGCAGTGATAGAATGCACTATAGGTGCTTTAGAAATGCCTTGGTGAGTGCCTGACATTTCAGCACTGGATTCAGTCAGGGAACAGTTGCTACTGAAAGCTAGAAAATCACCTACCATCCATTTTTTCAATTGGAATATTTCACCAGGGCTTTAACTAGCACACGTATTCAATGCAGAAATGTAATGAGTCCATTGTCTGAGCATCCACTCACATTGTCTGTAAATTGCTTCTCTTCATTTCAGCATCCCTGGTGGAATTTTTGTTTTAATTATTTAATGTTTTTTTTATAGAAAGCTTTCAATTCATGATCCCACGTAAGCCTGGCTCTGTAGTCTGCCTTGCCCTGCATTGCTGGCAGATCAGGAATCGATGACAGTGCCACAGAGTGACACAGTGTGCTCGTCCTGACATTACTAGTGCACGGAAATGTGGTGGCATGCAATGGCTTAAAACACCTGGGCATCTGATGTTCGCAAACAAAAATTAATAATTATGGTCAGTATTGGTTAGGAATCACCCAGCTCTTTTTCCCAGAATCTTTTCTGTTCCCAAAACTGTTTGCAGGAGAGCGCAGGAGAGCGCTGCTCCACCTGAGCTCTGAAGAATTCTTCATACCAGGTTCATTTTTACTGCCACAAACATGCCTGACCTGACTTAGTACAGCAGCCTGAAGTGTTTTAAAACTTGAGGTCAACACAGCACAAAAATCCCAGAAAAAGAAGAAAAAAAATTTAAAAAAAAAAAAATTTGATGAGAAATTTACCTGTCTGAAAAAAAAAGAATGATAGCAAGGCAGCATCAGTCAGGGTGGGTTTGTGTAGACAGAAGACATTCAGATATCTGTAATACATCTGGCTTGGTCCCACATGGCATTCCTGTAAAATTAGCATTATAAATCTCTAGACTAAAAGAAGGGAGGATGTTTAATGTCCCATGCTGAGATGTCTAATAGACCGAAAAAGCAACAAAAATGATGATAATGTAGCACTTGCCTAACACAAATTGTCAAATGACACGAGACAGAACTTAAAGAAGCCATTTCTGTGCCTTAAAACACAAGCTATAAGTAAGGCAGAAAACCATCTACTCTTAACTTAGATTGGCAGCCTACCTAAGACATTTAAGTTGAATTAACTGCAGATAGGAAAGCAAGAGGGCCTTAAACCCCAGTGTGAACACTTTAGGATTAAGCTTTTCAGAAATAAATGTAAAGGAAGTGAAGGATATTTTATCTGTAAAAGAGAGAACATCCACACAGGGATTTGGTGGGCTTTAACTGTTGCAATTTAATGTCACACCTCTACTTAATTCATCTTAATCTTTCCCATGTGTCTGTTCCACTGCAGATGAGTTCTTTAATTTGAAATATTATAGTGGATCTGATTTGAAAGACAGCATTAGCTGAACCATTAGCTAAGGGCTTGTCGGGGTGGGGAGGTTACTCAGGGATGAGTAACCAGCTACTTCCTACCTACTTTGTGTCAGTGCTCTTGGTTTACAGTATGGTGTTGTAGGCTGCATCACACCACCTTGCATGCACTGCTAGTTTGTGCAAGCCATGCTCAGCATTTTAAATTCAGATTCCCACCTCTTTACAAGTCTAACATTGACCTGATTAAAAGGAAGACACAAGATGTGCAGAGCAGGTAAGACATCAGCCTCTGATGCAGTGGTAAGGATGGGGGATTGATACCAACCAACCAAAAATTTGAGCATGAAAACATATATTTAAGCCTTTTTTTCCTTTTCTTTTCATATATATATATATATGTATGTGTACATGTACATGTATATGTATATAGGCTGGGGTCTTGGAATTAGATGACCTTTAAGTTCCCTTCCTACACAAACCACTCCATGATTTTATATATTTAAGCCCAAGGGATTGTACATTCCCAGGGTTACAAAGATCAAGCCCTGATGCCAAATGAGATGTTTCCATATATTGTTGGAGCCAACAAACAATATATGGAAATACCAACAGGGTATAGGAATCTGAATCCATGAAAGCCAGTAAAATCTCTAATTTCAGTTGGCAGTGGAAGAAGGAGGAATGACAAGAGCACAAATGGATCTTGAAGATCAGGGAAAATTTCTGAAAGGCTGGAATGAGAACTCTGTAATTGAATTGCTCAACACAGGAAAAAAAAATAAAAGAAAAGGAAGGGTTTTGGGCTTTGTGTAAAAACATAATAAAAATCATAGTGTTACCCTCCCATTATGGGTTTCATCTGGTACTATGCTCAAAAATTGCATCAGAAAAAGAAAATATTAGAACAGGACAGGCTATTGACCATTCTCCAAATTACATAGAGCCTATTCATAACTGTCAGAAGTAGAGCTAACTGGGTTGCCATAACTTTATTAAGTTCATCAGGTCCCAGTGGGGGCTAAGCAAAACCTCAGAGGCCTCCAGAAATGCCAGATGAATGGACAACACAATGGCCTACAAAGTTCATTGTATCTGCATAAAGTTCTGAATTTAGAAGGAAAGGCAAACCGCTAAGATCCATGACAAATGACAAGTGGTCAAGGTACAGCTAAAGAAGGGGGCCCTTGGCAGGGAAAAGCAAGAAGGTAAAGTTGTTGATAAGTTATTTTCTCATGTGTCTTTCTCATAAAATTAGAAGTGGACTGGATGAAATGTGCCATAAGGCCAAAGCAAGCACATTAAATGCTACTTGAATGTAGTCATGACTGATTTTTCTTTCAAAACACAAGGATGCATTTAATGGACTTGATTAGGATTGTCCCTGACTATTCAACAGGAGGACAGGTAAATTTTCAAATAGCACCAAGCAGGAGACAGTCCAGGTCCAGGTCCAGGTCCAGCCTCCTCTGGATGAGGATGGAGAAGAAGACAATGAAGTTCAGCTCGGGAAGGATGGAGAAAAGACTTGAATCCATGGCTGAGCTGAAGCATAACAATATTGCAGAAGGTGGTTTAGCAGGGCAGTGCAGTTGTTCACAAGCTGGACATCAGCTGATGTGCACCTGGCTTAAACCTTGTAGGACACAGAGGAATCTCTTCTATTCAGTCTGCACAGGACAGCTGAGAGTTCAGCTGGGCAGGAAAGATACAGCCCAGTTGGAAAGGTCAATAGGAATGCCAAGAGGTCTAGGAAACCTGACCCAAAAGGCATCTGTTCCCAAGGAGAATGCTAAAGGGGAAACATGATGAGGGTCTTCAAGCATGTAAGAGGACATCATACAGACCAGTGGAGAACACTGGTTTCCCTGCCCTTGGGAGGTATGTAAAACATAATTTTTTACCTTTAGGTTAGATATTTTTCTGGTTTTCTAATAGCAAAGTTCACAAACCACTGGAATGGCCTATGGGGCAATGGAGTCAATAGAGGTCTTTTGGAGCAGTTTGAACAAATATACAATGAATGCTTTCAGAAGTAACCTAGATCACAACCCTTGCCACCAGGTGCCACCCAGATTTGGTTTTTGTGTGCAGATAAAGTAAGCCAACAGATAAAACAGGCCAAAGAACAATAAAAAGATACAATATCTTGACATGGATCTGTGGTACAACTTCAAGCAGACTGCTGTGGTCCAGCCATCTCCAGCCATCTCAGAGACTGAGAACTTCAGAGGACTCAAAGAGCAACAAGCATGATCAAGGGTGCGGCAATTCCCAAAAGATTGGAAAGATTTGGATTATTATCTTCAGAGAAAAGCAAAGGAGACAGAATAAAAGTACATGAAGTAATGTCTAGTATAGAAAAAAAAAACCTACAAAGAAAGAATATAACAAGAGATTAAAATGGGGAACTTCTCTCCTATGGCACCAAAGCATTGGTGCTAACCCCAAAAGGATTCTGAAGGAAAGTGTCTTGCCAACACGGATACCTTGAGGTACCTGCAAGGCTGTAAAAAATCTGTTTCCTCTTGCTTGACATCAGCCCTTTGCACCATACCCTGTGGTTGTACCACGCTCTGTCTCAGAATGGGCATGAAACAGGAAAAAGCAGACAAAAAAATCTGAAGTTTCTGATATTGCTCTTTTTAAAAAACAGCAAAGGGGTTAAAAAAAAAAAACAACCAAAAAACAACAACAAAAAAACCCCCTGCTTTTTTCTAGAGGATTCTGTTTCTCTCAGTAGGCTGGGGCTGGCTGGCCATGCCTGCTCATCACTGAAAGAGCAAAGGAAAAGTCGGTTCCAAGCACTCTCTGTGTTAGATATATCACATGTCCTGAGCCAAAAACACTGCCTAGCCCCAAAGTAGTAACTTGAACAGACTTTGTAAAGTCGTGGCCTTGTGGTCATCTTAAGAAAACTCAGTGTGTGTAGGAAGGAGGTGCCTCAGTGTGTCTGGTTTATCCAATAACAAGCAAATAGTGACAAAGGATCTCCAATCCCCGTGACAGCACTGACTACCTAAAAACAGAAGGGCAAAGGTCTTCAGTGCTAGGTCTTACCCAAAGTTAACTTAACAAACCTAGTTATTACTGAATAACTCCAACCATGAAATTTGCAATTATCTATATATATCAGCTGGTGCCTATGAAGAAATAAACTTGGAGGGGATCCGTTTAAGGATGCATAAAGGCATCAGCAATCCCAGAGACATACCAGAAATTTTGCCAGAAATTTGTTTAAAATGCAAAGCAAACATCAAGAGACCAATTTCTGTGCAGGAATGTGGTGCTGTATGTAGGCATTAAAAAAATGTGATCTTTGTAATGCTGATGCATCACACTGTTTTACACAGGGGGACAGCCCATGGGTCAGCTTCTCTCTGGGTCCACTTTGATAAGGAAGGGATGCTGCACATGGAATGGTCTCTCCATGGATCACCTCAGGAGTGGCAGCACTTGTTTTTTAACATTAGAGCCAGTGATGGAGCAAGAGCAGCCCATTTTCAGCTAACAGCACTGATGCAGTTTTCAAGCTGTACTGTACAAGTTTGGTGGAAAAGCACCATCTCTCATTAGCACACTCATCCCACCTGGTGTGGTGTTTGTGAAGCCCCTTTCACACTGACATAATCCTTTCAGAGGTCTTGGTGAGGAATAACTATCCTGACAGTGAGACCCTGCAGAAGGAGAGCACACTCCCACACTTCGTGCACAGGCAGATGCAGAGAGCCTGAGGTTGGTCAGGAGGTTGGTCCATGTAATGCCAGCTCAGAAAGCTCCAGAATAGCAATTACCACCTGCTTGGGAAATCCAGGGAGCTTGGCTAAGCCTTGGGGACAATGTAAAATGAAAGTGGTCAGAAGAACGTCAGAATGGTTTGAGTGTGGGCTGGGGATATCCCAGACAACAAAGGCTCTTTGGTAAGAGCTGCTTTCCATCTGCTAAGCAGATGAGTTCAATGCTGGGGATAATTTAAAAGTCAAATAAATGGTTTAAAATGGCTTGTAGTGAGTAAAACCATATTTCTTTGTGGAGTAAACTGCCCTTGTTTGCTGGGTGGATGTATGCACACCAAGCCAGACAAGCAGATGAAGAAAAACTGGTACCTGGCTTTAAAGAGAGAGTCTTGGCCAGCCTGAGAGGAGGTGCAGTAAAAGGTGGAAGAAAATACCCCATCAGTGGTTCACAGGGCAGGTGGGCCAGGAGCTGACGGTGGATGAAAGCACGTAGCTGGAGAGGACAGATGGTGACCGTGTGTTGCAAGGTAATGCACTGGATATTCTTCTGGGTCGAAGCACTGCCTCAAGAAAGAGGCAGCTCCCCTTCCCCACAGCCCCTCTGGTGAGCTGACAAGGCTTGCAAAGCTGCCAGGGGTTGTGCAGTAGGTCCTAACTGCCAGACAAAGTTAAATCTCAATTTTCAGAAGCTAGAGGTACATAGGAAATAGACCCTGATAAAATACCTAGCTGCTAACCTTGACAAAATTGCTTAACTATATAAATAAGCAGGAGCAGGAGATTCTGGGTAACTCATTGAATGTGGAAGGGCAAACCCAACAAGGTGACCCCAAATTCATATACCTCTGGGGGAAAAAATAGCTTTATTTTTAAAAAATCATAATGTTATCAAAGAGTCCTTATCAACACCACTAGATTCAAGCTGGCAGGCTGAAATCAATGCCAGCTATTGGAATATGAAGGAATGATAAAAGGCTACAACTTCCTTTGAAAAATGTATATTTAGATGTAGATCAAGGATACTTTCATTTCATCAGCTTGGCCATGTTTTGATCAACTCACTTAGCATATTTAATTAAAGATATGATAGTCAATCTCATTTCTAATTGCATGCAAATTGGCAATATTTTGTGGATTGGTTCCTGCTTCAGAGATGTGTCTGTTTGTAGTACAGCCCACTTATGTACTAAAATGGCAGCTTTCTTTCCACAGTTTACAGAGACGTTAACGAAGCTGGAGCTGTCAAAAAATAAAACATCCTCTGCTGTAGCTGTGCATACTAACAAGTAGTCTTAATGCTGGTGAAATTTTCATGTAGAAATCAGTAAGTCAGTGTCCTTTAAAAGAAAGAAAACCAGGCCTTATTTAGTGCCAGAGTAGACAAATAAAATAATTTGTTACAGAGTGAAAAAAAACCACAAAGCAAGTTCCAAATACCATAGAATGTGCTATTGAAGTAAGTTGTGTTGGTAACACAAAAGCTAACTGAATCACAAATACAGAAAATAAGTAGAAGACCGGGGTTTAGCATAAGGTGAGGCAGCATCAAAATATCACATGCAAAAATAGCAAACAGGCTGGGTTAGAGCAGAAAGAGGATGCTGCTGTGTCTTCACCGCAGAAGCGCTGATCACAGGCATATAAAATGGTTAATATTGCAGCTTCAAAGTTTAGTCTAGCGAAAGATGATTTTCGTAATAATATAGGGACACGTCCTTTGAAGCTAAAATAGAAAAAGGCAAAGGTACAAAAATTTCAGTTGCCCTTGCAGGAGCAGTATACTGAAGCCAATGGCAAAGAGCAGCTAGTCACAGTTAAATCAGATCAAAATTCCTACAAGGTAGCGGCTCAGGGTGCACAGCCCTTTAAAACACAGGGCAAAAAACACAGATATTTGGAAACTGTTAATAGTCTGAACCTGTGAAATTTTTTAATACTTTAAATCATTCCTAACTAATTGGTATTAGGGTACTACCAAAGAGGTCCTGCTGGACCTGCTTTTGCTGGACACAGCCATCAAAAGGACAAGATGTCTGTCCATCCTCCAGGATGTTACAATATGTGAAGACACAACCACCAACAGGAATATAACATTCTCTAGCTCTCATTGCTGAATTTGCACATCATCTCACCATTCCCTGTAAGACGTCTATTTTTTATAGCTGCAAACAAATGAAGGAATGTTAACCTTAAATCACCGCAGCTCAGGAATGTGGGGAGGAGAGAAGGAGTGCAGGGAGCTGCTGTGATCCTTCCCTGTGATCTGCCTGACCCCGAGCAGCAGCTGCTGGTAAAAGCAGCACCTTGCATGGTCAGGCTGTCCCTGTGTGTTTGCATAGTTTCTAGTGAGGGTCATGGATTCAGTGTCCAGAAAAAAANTCTTTGCATGGTGGAAGCTTTTTCAGATCTAAAGCCTGCAGCAACAATCCACCAGCAACACGGACCACTACATCTAAAGGATTTATCAAGTTTTTTGTGATTCATCCAAGATAAGTTCTCTTCTCCCCACAGTAGATCTTAATTTTAAAGAAATTCGCATCAGAGTGTGAAAAAGAAATTTCAATCACCCTCTAGAAAATGAGATACTGGTCATCAAACATTGCACTTCCTGTAATTGCCATCACATTGTAAGAGCAGTCACGCTGACATGAATTGCAGTTTAATTGTTCACAAAATACTTGAACTACACAAGATGACCCATTTGATCCCAGAGCTGGCACAGCAGCCAAGCCTCGGGACGTGCTCACAAGCCCTGTTTGAGGAGCAGTACCCTTGAGCTGGCTTCTGAACACCACAGCAGCTGTCCTGCCCTGTGCACTGCTGGATGTGCCCTGCATCCCCCACCCCAGCTCAGCCCCATTCCCACCAGATGGGAATGCATCCCCTCCCTGTGCCCTGCCATGCAGACGGGCACTGCCTTGTGCAGATGGTCCTGCCTGTCCCCAGCCTCCCTCCCGCACCTTAAAGCCTTTCAATCTCTCTTTAAACTTCTTCCTCCCACAGGGACAATTCCAACCACATCATAGCCCACCAAAAGCTACCAGCAACCCAGATTTCTTCCCTTGGAACCTTTTCCAAGCTGGAAAAGGTAGGACAAGATGCTGCCTGCTGTCACATTGCTAAGCACACTAACCTGTCACTGTGTGTTTTTCTAGACCCCTTCCAAGATTCCCTGGCTTTGCAATTACCAAAGAATACAGATAGCAAGGATACAGCAAACAGGGCACCAGAGACACGGGGCACACCTGCAGCCCCTGCTTTGTGGTGTGAAACAAAGGATTGCTGACAGTGAGCATGAAGCAGCCTAGAGCTGCTACCTGGAGGAGCGAAACCCATGGAATTGTGTGAGGAGCAAGGCAGTGAGAAAAGCAAAGGAAGCAAGGGAAAACAAGATAATGACCAGCTAGCAAGCACCTCTTTGGGGATGCCCAGCTCCCTCAAGCAGCTTCATGGCAGCCCCAGGCAGGCACAACATTCTTCTCCCCAGGATGGCAGCAGTCCCTGCTCTCCAGTGGGTCCAGAGAGCTGCAGCAAACAGCAGGAGAGCCATGGAGAAGTGAGGGAAGGAGAAGCCTCCAGGCCCATGGGTTGCACTTGACCACACTCACAGGATTGCCGGCTTCCATGGCAGCAGATGCCTTTTCCAGTCAGACACACACTTACCCTGAGAATTACCATATCTGCTACTGGAGAGCACTGGGAGGAAGAGGTAATGAACAGCTGCCATCTGCAGCAGGACCATCCCCACACAGAAAAAATATGGGTGATCTCAGCCCAAAAGACCCGTATCTGCCATTTAATTAATTGCCAGCTAGTTGCATGCTTCATTGCACAACCTAAAGTAGCATCCCACAACAGGTTCTTCCCTCCAAATTCACATCAGCAGGCGCCAGGCACTAAGCTGGTATGAAATGCAAGTTTAGGGGACCATGGTACACAGAGGGAACTTGCCTTCAGTTTGTTCCCTAAAGCGGACAGGCCACGGTGGCCACGGTACCAGATGGTTTGTCTCTCCATTTCCCCTTCCTCCTCCCATAGCTTCTGCAAGAACAAGGAGGTCTGCATCTCCCCAGCCCTGAGGAATGCTCCAGTGCATTCCCCATGGAAAGATACCCAAGGAGCAGCAGCCCCTGTGGAAAAGGATCCTTCTTGGAAACTTAGCAAAAGTCAATTTTGTTTGCAGTGTGGAGGAACCACAAATCTGAGCCCCTCTTGAAACAGTGTTTAAGGATGCCAGCAAGTCCAAGTGAATCTCATACTGGCACCAGCTTGTGGGTATAAATTACTCAGACATGACTGAAAGAGGGCAGAGACTGCCAGAGTCCTGTCCAGGGGATGAGTAGAGGAAACACAGCCCTGGGAATGTGCAGCTCCGGGGGCAGCACAGCCACCGCTGGTGCCACTTGTGCCCATCCGCCTGATCCCTGAGCACAGAGACCCCCAGCACCCAGGGACAGCCTTTGCCACAGCCCCGCCAGCCCTTCTTCGTGTGAATTGCTGGCAGCTGAATCCATCTCCCGTCTGTTCCTGCTCTTTGCCACAGACACTGAAAGCAGAGGATGGAGGTGGCTAACTCCCGTGTCCTCGTCTTTCTGCAGCGATTTCCAGTTCAGCTGCCCCTAACCTACATCTTGGCAGCCCAGCCCAGCGATACATCACAAATCATTTGCATCAAGCAGACCCACGGGTGCTTTGCTGTCAGTAGATGAGCTCCTTCCAAGTCTCAGGATTTATGGCTGCATCCAAACCACCAGTGCCATGGCCAGGATGGCACAGACTCACCCACAGTTTGACTCCTTCATCTGCTCTGAGAAAAGACAGAAGTATTAAGGATGAGAAAAACACCATCTCACAGGGGAAAAGGGTATAAATTATCAAATAAGGAGGAAAAAAACCAAACAACCTGAAATCAAAGGAAATGAGGGCTTGACAGTAGATGAGGTTACACATGAAGAGGAAGGGAAGAAGCATCTCCCACTCAGCTGGAGAAAGTCAGCACAGAAGAGGCTGCAGGACAGTAGAGCACCTTGGCTGCACACTCTCTGCCCTGGGGTGTTTTGTTTAGGTTTTTTTTCTAAACAGGAGGTACAAGTCCAGGCTCTGCTCCTGAAGATCCTGTCAGAGATGTGCCCAGCCAAATGGGAAATCCAAAAAGAGTCTCAGAGGAGCTAGAACAAAGCTTTGTATCTGGAGCCATGCATAATATAAAAAAAACTCAGATCAGTCTGCTCCAAACATTGAGGAAGTCTGGTTGGGGGTGGAAGCATGATGGACAAGATCTGCCTCTTCTCTGACAGGTAAGCCATAAGCAAAGAAGTTATGTCTCAGATTTTTACTTTCCAGGCCCAGAAATGGAAATAGAACAGAAATGGAAATCTCACAGACACTGTCCAGTAGGAAAAACTTGAGCTGAAGGATTTTGTTTTCATCGTTAGAGCTAAGACAATATATCTACTTAGAAGACAAGACCAACACCAAGTGGCTTTTCTTAGGTTTTAGGCGGCTCTTTTGGGTTTCTTTCCTGCTGTTGTTTTACATTTATGTCACCCACCAGCCTGTCTAGCCAGCATTTCTTCCCTGAGCGTGCTGGCAAATCTCAGAAGTGGCTTCTCCTGCCCTGCGCCCCCCAGCCCGCCGAGCGCAGCGCCCCAGCTGTCATTTGCCAACGCTTATCCCGTATCGGCGACTGCCGCTCGGAAACCCGGGGGCTTCCAGACTCCTTCCCATTCCCAAAATTCACGACAAGTGGCCTGATCGGCAGAGAAGAGCCAAAGAAGCAGAAACACGAACACAATGGTTCTCCTTGCGGAAAGCGCATCTTAAATCTCTCTTTTTTCCCCCTTTTTGGGGGGGCTCAGAGCGCGGGTTTGCCTTGCGCGCTCCCCGACCTGTGCCGGGGCTCCCCCCATTCCTGCCGCGCCGGCCCCAGGAGGATTTGGGGCCAAACCGCCGGGTTTTGGGGCTCTCACTGGCGGCACCAGGGCGCTTTTGGCGGGCAGGAGCGGAGATGGCCCGGCCGAGGCTCCGCAGGGTCCCCCCGGGCTTGCACAAGAGCTCGGGGCCGGGAGTGGCGCTGCCTGGGCACGGAGCCTGCGAGCCAGCGCCGCGATTTGGCTCCGGCAGGAGCAGGCGAGCACAGGTACGGACAGGAATTTTTTTTTTTTCTTTTTTTTTTTCCTGTTGAACCGCATTCGTGCGCAGATTGGCGGCGGCTGTGCGCGCAGGGAGCCCGGGGAGCACCGGCTGGCTCTGTTCTGCCGGCCCGCAGCCAGCCCCAGGAGCGAACAGCGCCCAGCTCTCCAGGCAGCACCTGGCTCCTCGGGGATTAACGTCCTGCGCTCCGAGCAGATTAACCCAGGTGCTGGAGGGACGCTGAGCCGCAAACTAATTTTTTTTATTTTTTTTTTAATTTGACTTTTTTCAAGCAGAGAGAAGAAACAGCACCTATAAGACAGGGGTTCCTTTTCCTAGAGAACAGCAAATGTAGCGTTTCTGGACCAAATCTAAGAAGGCTTTGTAAAATTCCCACTTTCTAATTTTTAGCAACAAAAAGAGGCTAAAGCAAAAAGCGAACCCACAGAAATCCATTGCTGCTTCTGTTCCTTATTTAGGAAACTACATCTGAAATCTAATTATCTCTCTGCAACTCCCTGTGCAGTCAAGGCAGACAGAGAGGGATCTCCAAGGAGCAATTCTTGTAACCTGCCTGAAACACCAACTGGGGATGTGACCGACTCTCTCTCACACCCAGCACCCAAGGATGCTGTACTGAAATTACTCCAGACCCTGTCCTCTGGGACACACAAGTCAGACTGAACCCTTACACTCAGCAGAGCAGCTTGTCCCTTCCAAACATTAGCCCTTTCAAACACCTGGAGGTGAAGAAACATCTTGAGTGTGTGTTGACTACAACAATGGCACAATCAGTCTGCAAGAGGAGGCTATTTAACAGTTTGTGCTTTATTTTCCCTTCTTCCCAAAAGAATCTAATAACTGGATTAAGAGTTCCCATACAGCCACACAATTTGCTTTTCCATTCACTGGATCCAGAAATGTCCCTGTTCAGGGATAGCTGTGAGATGTGAAAGGGATGTTCCCGTGGGGGAAGTGCACCTTTTGCCTGCTGCTGTGTTCCACACCACTGTCCTGCAGCAGGAGAGGTTCCTCCAAAATGAGTGCTGGTCACCTTGCTACAAGAACATCAGTGCTTTGGACCACAAGTGTTGATACAGCAGTTGAAATATTCCTGGATAAGCCAGCCAGGGAGGAATTGCCACTCGCTCCGTAAGGAAGATGGGGAGAAAAGGAAAAATCACTGCTGAGGACATGGTTCATATCAAAGCTAAGAAAGAGTCTCTGCAGTTTTTAGAGACAAAAGGACAAAGCACTGTTGGCTGGAGATAGAAAAGAGCAGGAATACAAATGGTGAGACAAGAAGCATCGCTGATGATGAGTGCTCAACCCAATCTGAAAGGCAATCTATGCTGTCCAAGAGCTCTCCAGTCACTGCAAAAACCCCACAGATTTCTGGATAACAGAATAATGTCCTTCAAGGGACACAGTTCCTGCCTCTCTAGAGCCAATACTTAAAATGTAATTAAGCTTACATTTCCAGAGACAGCTAATTATGGAGCCACCTGTAAAGAAGCAGTGCCATCCCTGCTGATGTACATCCCAGGAGGCTGGGAGTGCTGGTGAGGACTCTGCACAACACAAAGCAGATGTCTCAGCAACATTTACTGAGACCCTTTCCATCCTTAACCAAGGGATAGGAAGAACAGAGACAAATCAAGGGTGAAATTGCATTTTAAGCAAGAGATAAAGGTTTTGGGGCACCTTCTTCCAGTGGGAAGGCTGTGTACTGTGGATGGCCACAGTAGGAGCCACCCCAATTTTCCGAGCATCAGGCTCAGGCAGACTAAACAAGGATTGAACCAGCACAAAGGGAGGCTGGAGGAAAACAGTTGTGGAGCTAGAGTGTTCAGAAGAAAAGCAATGAAGGAAATGGACCAGCTGCCTGCACAATGCCACAGAGTGGGTAGCACAGAAAATCAATATTATAACACATTTGCAGGTACAAGCTTAGTGCAAGTGCGTTACCAATGCCTGGTGAAAAGAGTCACATATCAAAGCATCAACACCAACGGAAAGGCCAGTGACAAGAGGGGAAAGGCTCACCCTCTGGCAAAGATGCCAGGAACCCTTTTGAACCCACAACCCTGTCTACCTGCTCAAGAGCTCAGTCTGCACAGGACACCAAAAACTGCCACCTCGCCCCACACAGGCCACTCATCCTGAGGCACCAGCTCCCAGCTCTTTTGCTCGAGTTCTTGCATCCCACGTGTTGTTCCTCAGATGGAAAACATAACCCCAAACTCAGATGCTGACCACAGCAGATTCTCATGAAAGTCAGTCCTGCAGGCCAAATTTATAAACTCTTCCACCAGCTGAGAGTGTGTTTGCCAAATGCTGCCTTACCAAACCTCCAGCTGGGCTTGCAGAGCTCTGGTTTCTCACCCCTGCTTATCTCCAACCCTGCTCCTATTAACAGCTGATTTCCCCTCTACATCCTTATCTGCCTACTCAAAGAGGGATGTTGCAACACCGAGGTTGTTGGCTCCCAAAGGCGGGGTCCTACAGCTGCTCACCACCCTCTGCTCCCCTGACACCAGACAAAACCTGTCAGCACCCCCAAACCAGGAACCTGCTGCTCCTCCAGGAGCACCTCCATCAGACCCAGCTCCCTGATCCTTGTGTGTTTGCTGGGCATCTCCAGCACCAAAGCAGTGCCCAAGCCATCCTGCTCCAGTAACTGGACGTTGGAGAAAAGGAAAACATTATCTGGATCGAGTCAATAATTCCTCAGGACCATATGCCGAGGACCAGCATGGAGGCATCTGTCCTGCTGCTCACACATTTGCTGGCAAACATCACTTTATTTCAGTTATCATCGTTACCTTCATTTAACTCCAGCCCAGGAAGCTCCACAGTGGATATGAACATGAGAGAGAAAAAGGAAACGTTTTCAAATTGAAAAGTAACATGAAACCCAGCAAACACTAAATTGCCTTGTAATTGAAATCATTATATTTGTTGGTAGGAAACAGAAAAAAATCCAGCTAAGCACAATGTATTTAGCATTTTAAAGCTAAAAATAGCAGTAACTACATCAGCAGGGAGAGGGAGTTTGAACAGAAATTGAATGATCGCCAGCAATTATTTTTGCATATTTTAAGTAAGTGCCCTGAAATTGAAAAAGGCAACACATGTCCAAATCCCTGTCCAAGCTTACAGGGCAACTATAACCAGGTAAAATATTAGGTAGAGGGGAGGAATGCTAAAGCCAACCATAAAGAGAAAATAGAGTTTAGGAAACATCAATTAGCTGTAAGGAAGCAAGATGTACTTTAGGAAGATTTAACACTGAGAATTATTTCAGATTTTGAAAGGAGGATTCCTGATCTTCTTTAGTAGTTTGGGTACTCCTAGTTCACAAATGAGTCCACTCCGTCTGTGAATGTTCCTGCCACTTACGTGGCTCAAAAACTGAAATCTCAGATTTCATTCTGAGATGTCAGAGAGTCAAACTTCAGCAACAGCACAGAGCTCTAATGTAGTAATCTGTTAAACTACACAAGAATATGCTTTTCATTTCATTTAAGAGGGTGTTAAAACCAAAACATGATCTGTGCATGCTCTTCCTCAACCATAGCTGTGCCTTAACTCCATCACAAGGGGGTATTTTCTCCCAGGTCACACCCAGGGTGCAGCACTGGACATCAGCTGCTTAAGTTGCAGCCTATGCCTATAACTCCAGATCCATGCAGTTTTTCTCAAGCTTATAGAAGTCTCAACATAAGAGATCTCTGAACCAGGGATGTTGATTTTCAACAGTTCTTGGATTTCAGGAGAAATTCCACAAGTCCAAAAGAAGGCTGATATTTTGTCTTTTTATAAAAGTATATAACTACAGAGACTGAATTACTATTGGCCTGTCAGTCTGAAACTAATTCCTGGGAAAAGAATAGTTGATAAAGAGCTGAAAGAGATTAATGCCAATCAACACGTTCATGAAAAACAAATCTTGTCAAATTAATTCTCATTTTAAGAGATTACAGTTTCCTTGATGGAGCAATAGTATTAATGCAGCAATCCACCACATCCCAGCTCTCCTCACTCCGGTTGGGCCAGTCCTGCTCTGAATCAGAAAGCCAGCCTAGCATTCCTTAAAATAAACTAAAATCTGGTCAAAGCCTTCAGGATGCAACTAGAAATGGGAACAGTTAAGGGAAGCAGGGTCCTGCTGTGTTGTCTCGTTGGCTCTGTACTGGCAGCTTGGGCAGTAAGAGCATTACTGAGACCACGGCTGAGATGGAGATGGAAAGGATTAGGGAGGCACTGGAAGAAGAGGAGGCTGTGCTGCTGGGAAGCAGCGATGAATCACCTGATGGAAGCAAGGAACAGGTCCAGTGGCAGGCCCAGTGAGGCCAGGTGGGGGAAGAGCCGCTCTGGGCAACAGCAGGAGCACCAGAGGTAGCTTAGGATGAGCAGGATGGCCTCGGTGGCAAACACAATCCATGGCAGAGGACAGGGAATGTCCCACTGGAGCGGTCACACTGTTGCAACACCCACTCCAGGTTGGCAAACGGCAGAAGAGGGGGATGTACAGCTCTGCCATGTGGCCTAGGAGGGATCTTGAGGCAGCACAAGGAGCCCACAGCTCTTCCCTGCTGCCCTCTGAGCATCCAGTGTCTGCAGGCCCATCAGAAGCCACCAGCACCGTGCTTGGAATCTAATCAAAGCAAAGGAGACTGGAAATAAAGTCTATCCTTTTGGCCCCATGGGACTTGGCCCTCTCTGTCACCAGAGAGCACACACTTCAGAAAAACCTCATTCAAAGCAGCACTGGGGCAGGGTGGCTTTGCCATCTCTCACACAGGACTCCAGTTTGCACAAGTGGCCACAGATCATTCCTTCTGACCATGCAGCTGGCGTCACATCCAAACAGTTATTAAAAATAAATATATAAGTAAAAAATACTGCTAGCTCAGAAACCTCCGAGTCCAATTCACAGCGGTGTTTGTGCAGTGCAAAAGGCACCCAAGCTTCAAATCAGGGCGTAATACACCGGATTATTAACAGCAGCCTAGAGCAGGACACAAACTCAGCGCTAAATCCTGCCTGGAAAACCGCTCCAGATTACCCATCCCTCTGCACTTCGGCTCCAGTTACACCACGGCTGTGGCACTGCCCTCGTACCCCTGCAGGGCAGGAGGGAGGTGAGGCCTTGACCTCCATCCCACGGCGGATCCCGGATCCCAGGCTCTGCGAGCTCCTGCTGGAGACCCACCAGAGGGCGGTCGGGGTTGCCTTTTCCCTCCGACTACATTCTTTTCCACCTTTGCATCCCGGGGAGCCTCACCACAACGTCACCTTTTATCTCCTGCGGCCACTTACAGCTGCCTTCTGACGAGAATATAATTGGTGTTACCACACGCTACAGGTATCTACAGATAACAGAACACGTTTGCTAGAGATGAAAAAGTTGTTTATTAATTGTAGTCCCTGGCTTGTTGGGGCAGCCTCTTTTAGAGCTGCATCAGGCACGGCAGGCCCCCAGATCCCATGGCTGATTATGCTGCTGTTTACAGGATTGGAGTGCCCACGGAGTTTTTGCTGGATTTTTGGAGACTGAAGCTTCTTCTCCTGCTTTATTTATTCAGAAAGGTGAAAATTACTGTATTAAATACAAATACAAAACATTAGACAAAACTAAATCTCTCCTTCTGAGCTAGGTCACCCCCTTATGAATGTTGAACTCAGCTCCAAGACCACAGTCACCACTACAAGTTTCAGAGATTATCATTATACTACATTATACTACTACAGTAATATATAGCTGTCTTTGACAGCTCCTGAAGCCTCCTGCTTTCATCTTCCTTCACTTCCTTGTTTTCTCTAAAACAAGCACCACACACAGCTGCTTTTCCCTTTTCCTGTGCAGCCCAGCCTGCAGGTACAGAAGCTTTCCATCTGTTCTCCTCTCCATTTCCATCACCCATCCCATCTCCTGCTGTACTTCCCTGCCTCACTTCCTTACCTTCTCACCCTGTTGTGTATCTCTTCTCAAAACCTGTCTGCCCTCAAGTACAGCTTTACCCTGTCCTTACCTGTCTGGGCATGGCACTATCTCTCCTCACCTCCAAATACTCTGTATTTCACTATCTGAAGCTGTTTTCCTCCCAAACAACCCCAAATCCTTCCCGATTTGTCTTTTTTTTCATCTTTTAGATTTGTTCTACGACCAGTCAGAGCAAAAGATTATTGTTGAAGAAGACACAGCATTAGGAAGGCCAGCCTAGGTAAGCTGTTCAAAAGCAAACAAAAGGCAGCCAGCAAAAACACAAACAACAAAACAAAATAAAATTAAAAAAAAAAACCCAGGAAAGTTTCTCCTGAGCATTCAGAAAGTCAGAATCACAAAATCCTTTCGATAACACTGCATCACCAGAACACAGCAGCCAGAGGGTCACAATCCTCTGCTTAAGCAAGAACTCGAGGCTCTCCAGCCTTGCCGGGGTAGGTACCCAGGGCAGGGCATTGTGGAGGGGACAGAGGTGCCACCCCCGTTTCAGCTGTCACTCACAGACACCTCTGCTCACAGCTGCAGCCAGCGCCCTGCCTGCCCCGGGGGCCGCCCACAGAGGGAAGCAGCTCACAGCACTCTCTGTCCCGCGCTGCCGAGGGTCTCTCAGGACACACAGCAGAGTGCCATCCTTAGGGACGTGCCCCGAGATGTCCTAGGAAGCACAGCTCTGCTGGGAGAGCAGCTGGGAGCCCATGGAGCAGGCATGGACTGGTGGCAGCAGCAAAGGGGCTGCTTGCTGGCAAAGGCCACTGCTTCTTCTGGGGACATACAAGTACATTGTACTTGGATTTCACACCGAGGCTTGTGCTCCAAGTTTCCCAGCTCCTACTCCACTTGCTTCCTCTCTTTGCATTATTTCTAGAGCAGCCCCGTGTGGAGATTTTCCTGACACATTGTGCCTGCACTCACAGAGCTCTGCAGGCAAGCGCGAGAGGCAGCAGGGATGGGCACAAGGAAACATGGATTAGAGCCCTGCCCTGACACTGTGTGACCAGCACAGGGAATTGAGACAGCTTCTTTCTGTGTCATCCTTTAGACAACATTAGAAAGTGTTTCTCAGTTCTTGAGCCAAGATGAACAAAGGAATTTCAGTGGTAGGGAGAGTGATACAGGAAGATATCCTGAGCTGCAGGGCTCTGGGACTGCAGCCTTGCTCTGCTGGCTCTGCTCTGTGTTTGGCCACAGCCAACACTTTCCTCTGGCTCACCTGCACAAGGCAAGCTCCTCAGCGTGGCTCGAGCTCCAAGATTTGCTCTGTGCCTGCCAAGGTAGTCCCTGCACACAGCTGCCAGGTTAAAGCTGCTTGGGCTGATGTGCCAGATACTGAAATAATACATTAAAAATAAAAAAAAAAAGAGTTCATAAAACTCTATCTTTCCATTGCAGTTGGCTGCAGTCACCCCTGCTACATTTCAGGAACAGACAACAGTAGCAACTAAAGGGATAGACAAGACAAGGTCCTGCTAGTAAAGGGGAAGGGCCAAGATAGCATGAGAGTGATAATCCACACAGCCAAACCTCTCAGGACAGAAGCAGCAGGACCAGCAGAGCAGATGATCCAGGCAGGTAAACATCTTCACATATAAGCATTTTGTCAAGATTAAGTTAAAAGGTTCTTCCTACTTGCTGTAATTCTCAAGGCACCAATTTTTGATGCTTACTGGATAACTGGCAGAGTGGAATGAGTTACAGGAGTTAAATCCACACTGTAACTGAAAAAATGCACACTTTGCAAGTGTACATCTGTCATGTGGGCTCTGTTACCCACAGGGAAACAGCCATTAACTGGCTGGTTTCACCTTAAAAAGTTGAAAAGCTAAAAGAGGAGGAGAAACCTTCACAGTTTGCTATGATCCCCAACTACACAGACCACATGCAATGCTTTCCTGGAAAGACAGAAGCAAAAGAAACAAAGTTATTGCAAATTACACTTAATTTGCCTTTCACATAATTTCTGTCAAATGCTGCAAAATGTTTTCAAAAGCATCTTCTCTCAACTAGATGGAGACACACGAAATTCAGACAGCTGGCTTGTAGCAAGCATCTAATTTTGGCCTTAGCACTATGTTCCTACCTAAAGGGGAGGTTTTTACAATTCATCAAATTTTAAACCCAAATTTGGAGGCCACTTGAGAGCTAAGATGGACCAGAATCATTTTCAAGAAACCAAATGTAGCAGTTTTCGGAATAGGAAAGACATTTTTTTTTACAAAAAAAACCCCAACATAACAAAAATATCAAAGAGCAATTTTATTTATCTTATTTGGCACAAAACTTACAAGAACTGTTTTGTTCCCTTCTTAAATTTTACAACTAGCAAGGAAAAAAAAAAAAGGCATACTAATACATTTAATGAGCTGTACAGCAAGTGACATGTGGAAGGAGGCACCAGAAAGATCTACCAAAAATCAAAGTGCATGAAAAATACCTACTCTGAGTGCCTCGTGGTATTGTATTAAGGCACCACACTTTTAGAAGGTTTACTGAATACATCAAGTGTGCAGCTTCTTGGTTTGGAATGTGAGAGTCCTTCAGCCTGTATCAAAACCGGATACTTCGACCTCTGAACGGAACAATTTCTCCTTGTAGGTGTTACAGGGAGAGACCTCTTTGTGCCAAACATCTCTCTCTTCGTGCCAGCCATCATCTCTCTCCACACAGTCACGGGCTTTGACAAAGCCAACACAAGTTATCAGAGTACCAGCACTTTACTTCAGAGTTTTAAGCTGTAGTGTGCACCAGACATATGCATTCTTTACAATGGTTTTATAGAAAAGAAAGGTTGAAGAGACAAAAGAAACATGAGACATACCAGTAAATACATTTAGATAGTTTTATCAAAAGAACATTAAAGAACTTTCTGGAGTATCTCTTAAAAAAAAAAAATCTTAATAGTGTTATAATCCAAAATAATTAAATATACTTTTCAACAGATTATTACAAAGCTTCCTTCAGGACTAGCAATCAAGTCTGACCAATTCCAAAGACTTCAGGAACTTTCAGTAAGGATGTAGGAAAAGCCCAGCATTAGACAGTGGTAAGAGATTTTCATAATTGGAAATATTTAATGCAAATCCTGTAACTGCAAATCATGTTATACAGGTGTGTATATACAGAAACACACACTCACACACACTGAAACATCATTACAAGGGCCAAACAGACGCCTTGGTTCACTGTGGGTTCTGCACATCGCTGCTCTGAAGTATGACAGAAGCTGCACCAGGTTTATTATTTCAGCACCTTCGTTAAGAACTGTTTGTTTAAGAACCAAACCACTTCAGTTACGGGTGCCACAGGCCAGATTCACACCGAGTGTAAACAGGTTCCAAACAACCAAAGAGAAGTTGCATCTGCTTCTTACCAGCTTTGACTTTGGTTTTTCTGCTCAGCTGGATCACCAGTCTCCTTTACTTGCAGGAAGAAGTTTAGTAAGAAATCAATGCCCGTATCAAAACTGAAGTGGGAACCAGTAAATGCAGAATATTATCAAACCACTGTACAACACCTCTACTGTAGAGAGTTTCAAACATCTCAGGAGTTTGAGACTGCTTAACCTGAACTCTGGGAAAACATATTTCTCTATGGACATGCAAAGGCATTTAAATATGAACTCTAGGCATTACAATATTTCATTTTCTGTCCTCTTATGGTGTAGACCTCGAGAACACAACTCTGTGCCCCATTATAAAACCAAAGCACCCTTGAGCATTAAAAATTCTAAACAGCAAGGGTTGGAAAGAAGGGCATCTGGAAGTGATCTACACATTACAGAGCATGGTGTTTCACAAGTCTCTGAACAGTTTAGTTCATACTTTCTGGGATAACTTTCCCAATACCTTTGTCCCAATACAGAGCTGTAGTTTTCAGTAACTCTTTTACCCCTGCATTATTTGCTACCACATATAAAACATGCCACAGAAGTGGCAGTCAGGGCTAAACATTTAACAACATGTCCTTTTCATCCTTTATTAACAATTACATTTATTTCATGATTTGTATGTAAGTCATGTAGCAATATAACATTGGTGTTATACACTGTGCTTCCGTTCTCTGGCACTTGGAGGAGGAATTCATTTCCAGATAGTCACATCTTGCTGAAGCATTCCTTTGCATTTGTCCAAACCTGAATTCCCTTTTAAAAGAACAGTTAAAAATCAATAGGTGGGAATATACTCTATTTGCAAACCTCATCCACAACATTCTTCAACAGAAGTCTCTACAAAGAAGTCCCACAGAACTTCACAGAAGAAGGCAGAGACCACAATGAAATGGAACCACACTGTCTATTTTAATCTGTATATATCTCGACATTAACATGTCACTGAGTTCAAGTAGGATGGAGCATGTGGGAGGTTTTACAGTAGTGATTTCCAACCTTCTGTGACTGCCATGTTCCCATTTCCTGCCAGTGTGGATCTGCCTCCCTGCTGACAGGACAAATACCCCAGGCCAGCCCTCCCCAAGCCCCACGTACCTTTTTGCACATGCTAATCTGCATAACAGCATAGCTTATAAGTGCCTCCTTCAAATCGTGATTCTTCTGCTCTTTAAACCGTTCAATGTCAGCCCAGGCACTTTTCACAAAGTCTCTGAAAATTAAAGTAATTATTTCTGTTAGTAAGTGTTTTACATGTTCCACCCTAGCACTGGGCCCTTAGCAGAGAAGCTGTGCATGACAGAGTGCTCCATCTTTCACTCAGTAAATCAAGTCTTGCAAATATTGTGCATCCCTCAGGGTCTTCATTTTACAACTGGCACCACTACCTAGTTTGTCCACCTTCCTTTTAAGGTTTTTAACCTCGAGTTTCACAGGATACATTTGGATGTTTGTTTGGTTTAGTGTTTTTTCCCCAGGAAGAGTCACTGCCACAGAACCTGCAAAAGTCAGAATATACTCTTTTCTTTTTATCTTTATCTTTTCTAATTATCTTTATGCCAACATTCAGCACACAACACTGCAAGTTTATTTTTCAATTGTCAAGTCAGAATCTTCATCTCTTCAGCATGAAAACTCACTTGTTTGTCAGGATGTGAGACAGTCAAGTACAATAAACATTAACAATGCAAATTTCACTCAGACAATTCACTTCAGAAATTAATTTTGTAGGTTTGGTGATGTGCAGTCAGGTCTCCTTAACTAAAATGGAGGCATATATAGCTGTAATTCATACTTTCACTTGTGCTGGACTAGCATTCATTTGAAAATTACTTCCAGAGCTACAAAAGCACATCTCCAATACATCTGCCAAAATTACTAAGATATTGCATTTACTGAGTGCCTTGTTGTTTTGAACTGTTCATGAACCAGTCTTATCTTTCCAGCTCCACTGCTAACATACCAGGAGATACCACGTTTACCCCTTGTGTTATATGACAGACATGCTTTGACAAAATCACATTGCTTTAAGAACATTAGTTCTTATTTTTCATTTTTGCATACCTGAAGAAAATTTAATTAGAGCACCAAGAAGCAGTTACCCAAACACAGCTCCCCAGACCTTCTAATCTCTTTTAAACAGGAGTAAGGTGTCCCCCCCATGAGGAGTTGCAGAATATGGGCTCAGCACCCTTACACATAAACCAAACTAAATACTGTATTTTGAAGCAAATCAGCCTTTGAGTCTCAGCCTATTCAGCTGCAGACCTCCAAGCTCACCTGTTAAATATATTACTAGTGGAACATAAAAGCATGCAAGCCAGCCATTAGAGTGGGCTCAGTAACTGGGAAAGCCATCAGGTTTTACATAAGCCATACACACAGACCAGAAGCTAACTGCGTGTACTGCACTTTATTTCACAACTTGCAGCTGACAGGAGCTTTTATGGACAGCTCATAAACACCCAGAAAATATTAAAAACACTTATAAAATGCAAACACCTTCAAGAGCATCCAGTCAAGGACTTTTGCTAAGACAAGCCCTACGTTTTCTTTGAATCAGTCAAGTCCATTTACCTGCCCTCCA
Organism: Regulus satrapa; assembly: GCA_013396955.1. NCBI lineage: Eukaryota > Metazoa > Chordata > Aves > Passeriformes > Regulidae > Regulus > Regulus satrapa. The sequence goes on from VWZN01011104.1 coordinate 191,163, forward strand.
GATTTTTAGACTTCAGCTGCTCTTCTCCTTCCTGTATCTGCTCTTCTAGAACCTTTATCTTGGCTTCCCTCTGCTCAGGGGTTTCTTGCCCAAAGAGCTTGCTGGTCATTCCCTTCAGGGAGAAGGTTCTCACAGTCTACAGAAAACAAGTATACTCTATGTTTGGCATGTCCTGAGCACAGTCACAGACATCAGGTGATTTTTATTGGCATTTGTGCTTACTATTTGGCTGATTTTTTGCTTTAATTACCATTTCATTAATTGATAAGTAACACTGGTGACTCAGGTTAGACTAGCAAAGTGGGAAGGAGGTAATTTGATGTTCCAATACTTTAAGGCCAACAAGGGTGAACTTTCGGAGCAGCCTTCCTAGTGAAGTAGGAAAGAAACTAAGAGAAACAAAAGCCATAAAGGCATTCCATAAAGAACATCAATAGATCCAAGAGCAAGATTAAAAATTCTAAAACTGTCAGTTACCATTTTCAGATAATATTTTAGGTAATGTTATCTCCCATACAAGATGGACTAACACAACATATCAATAACACCCATTGTTCTAAAGGCAAAGGAAGTCTTTCAGAATTCCCAACATTTTCATCTTTAGGATTGATTTAGAGTTGATTATAGACAGTGTGTTATTCTGCTCCAGTCATATTTACTGCAACCCTTTACTTGCTCAGTATTCAATAAAAGAAGTTTGGCACAAACAGTTTATGTCACCAAGAACCAAGTTACTTTAAACCTCACACGTCTCCAGATCATATGATACCACTTCTCAAAAGCAGCAGCCAGCATGCTGGTGCCATTTAAATATCATTTTAAGTAACTTGGCTCAAGTAAAAAATAAATTCAGAAAGAGGCATCTTGGAGAAGAAAGTGGAAAAATACTTACTCCTGTTGCCAGCTCCTCACACTGCTGTTTCTTAGATGTTAAGTCCTGTGCAGCCATTTCCAAATCATATTGCATTAGTTCATGCTTCCTGCAAACTGCCCTGAAAAGTAAGTAATGAAAGATCTGTCACGAAATACTTTGTTTTGCTACATTTCCCTCCATTTACACTTTGCAAATAGCATCATGTTTTGTTTGTTTTTGACAGGAAGCACCCCTAATCATTCATCTAGCCTAAATTCAACAGCCCTATCACAGACTGCATAACCCTGCAAATGCCACAGTTAAGCTTGGATCAAAGTATAAATAAAGTTCTCAGTACCACAGCATTCTGCTTCTCTTTACAGACTCATTCCAAGACACACTCAGCAATACAAGCCCTACCTCCTCCACCAGCGTAAAACAGTTTAATTCAAAAAACAATACAGAAATATCACAGCTTTGACAAAAGACACCTGGAGATTGTACCTGTCACAGCAGCAATCTATCAATCAATCATAAAATTCATCACATTTTCTTTCTTGAACAAAGAGACAAGGAGCTGCTTCTAGACTCTAGCAGTGCCTTTCATCTGGAAAAGAGGGTTTTCCTCTGACCACCTGCACTAACTCCCAGTCCCGTGTGGGCTGATGATGCTACATCCGTACTGCACAGCCGGATGGATGCACGTTTGTCTCCCAGGAGAGGCTGCCAGTGCTCCAGGCTCCCACGCAGCAGCCCTCGCAGCCGCCAGCCCAGTTCTCTACTGCACCTCTCCAAGAGGTTCAGAGCCAGCCCTTGCGAAGCACAACAGCTTTAGGAACAGCCTTGCAGCATAAAGCAATTTGATTTTGTGTCCATGCTTGCTAGGGGTGACTGTTTGACAAAGACTAATGTAAAAAACACCAAGAAGTTGGTATTGAAATGCACAACACCGTGCAGCAGATGAAAATTATACTGGGCACTTCAGAAATTCCTGGAATTTATAACGGCTGCAGCAGCTCTGTTTGGCCTATCTCGTTTGAAAGCTGGAGCTTTCAGCACATTGGGGCACTATTACACCAAAAGCAGGTGGAACCAGAGGAATAAACAGCATTTTCTCCCATAATATACAGATTTAAACATTTCTGTCTTTTCACTAGTGAGCAGATCAGTTCTAATTTGTATTGCCACTCACATGGCAATCAAGTACAAGTAAGCAGAACAAGAAACAACAACAACATGGAGACTAGACAACACTGGAATTTCCTCTTCTCAGACAACACAAGAGGATACCAGACTAAATTAAACATCAACGTGGCATTAGAGAAAAGGACTACAGCTTCCTTTTGAGCTCTAGACTTCTGTACATACCGCAGTGCTTCTGCATAGAAGAGATATTCCTTCAGCTGATCAGCATAGTGCTCCTCTTCTTCCAGTATGTCATCAATAGAAGCTGCATATCTAGTGAAAAACAGCTACAGTTAAATGTAAAGCTGATTAATTTGACCTTTAATGGTACACATGCAGTAACAAGGGTAGAACAACAGTTTGACAGAAACACCTGTGACAAACAGCAACGAACACTTCCCAAAACATTTCTTTGTTTTTAATTAAACACTGAATCAACATTCCCATGGGCCTGATTTTTTGGTTGTTACTACAATGAATCTTTTATCAAGTACAAAACCTATCATAAGTCTCCTGCTGAAGATGAGACAGCTTTTCTTACAGGAAAAAAACACC
>VWZN01011104.1:193844-299262 GCA_013396955.1 Regulus satrapa
AGGTGAAAAATAAATCCTTCAAAGTCTAAAGCATTATGGGCCAGGAATGTGAACACCACACCTTCTGAAAAGCAGAGGCTGCTTTCATGGTTTGTTATTCATCCTGAGTACAAAATAACTCACAGGGGTGCCCTGAGCACCACAACACAGTGTCTCTTCACTCCCTTCAAAGTCTATAGCTTTGTCTCCCGTGTAAGTCAGGCATATATTAATTCACAGCAACAGGAATTTTAACCCTCCTTTTAGGGAGAAATCTGAAGTACAAGGGCTTGGACCAAACCTGCAAGTCTTGCATTCAATAAGAGTTTTGTTATTTAGGCTGATGTCTCCTACAAATGGCAAAAAAGTACTTTATTTTTCTAGTTGATACTACTTATTTGACAGTATTTAGGGTGTCCTTGCTAACCAAGGTGACTGTCTTGGACAGATTTGCAGGGATGGGCCTACAGCTAAGAGGTAACTGCACATATCACTTGGCAAAGCCACAGAAATCGAATTCCTCTGTAGCCTGGCACTCAGGGCATGTGCCACTGGAGATAACCAGGATAAATGAGATCCCATACAAATACCTTCATCTATTCTGCTAACTCAGTCTGGATTCTCAGCTATGTGGAAATCTCTCACACATCTGCAGGCTCTCCGAAGTGAGCATATGTCCATTCTTCTCTAGCAACCAACACAAAGTGACCCAAATGCTAATTATAGCACCTCTTGGCTTCCAAGATTTTACAAAATCTTTGCATTTTTCTTTCTCTCCCTATGCCTCTCCAGTAACTGGCTCTGGGGAAGAAGTGGCAGAGTCTCAAGCTGAAAGGGAACCAGTAACATGAATTTGAGAAGTTTGCAAGTATGATGAGTTGTTTTGATGCTCTGTGAAATCAAAGACATGGCACATCCAGGAAAAGCCCTACCAAGGCTCTTGGTAATGAATAAACATATAATATGAAGTGGTCTGCAACAGCAGACCAGTTCAAGCAGAAGGAATTAAAGTACAGAGAGAACAACATATTATGAGTGAAAATAAGGAATAAGTCAAAACTGTTGAAAAAAACCACTTGTTCTGAAAAAAATCCTGCAGCCAGGTCATAAATGACTTACCCTGTTTTAAATTCTGCAGTACAATAATTTTAGTATGGTGGTTAGATTTCTTGGGGCAGCAGATGGACCACATTTCATTTTCAAGTAAGATCTAACTTTAGAGCAGTGCTAGAGCTCATCTGTGGCAGATCAACTCTCAGAAAGGAATCTCGAAAACAAACAACCAAATAATCTCACCAAACAAAATTCTAACTTACCTAGACAGGTTTTCACAATGAGTTTGATTTGGGGGGAACAATGTAATAAGACAAGCTACATTTTTGACTGCCTAAACTTAGGCAAACTAGAGAAAGTGTTGAAGAGAAACATTAAAATAAGTTCTAAAGGTACCTGACATGGTCTCACTCTTTGTGTCAACTAAATCCTTGTTTTAGCTTAGACTGGTTCAATATGTGATGACAGTCGAGTTGATACAGAGATAAAGGGTCACTCATTAATGGAATAAAGGACAGAAGTCAAAGGCCTGGCATTTCTTTCTTTCATCTTTTAAATGCTAGTTATACCATTCGCTCCAACTTTCTCAGCATACTCTGTCACTTTAGCAAGCCTCATCTTGTAATAAAGCACACACCCAGAGAAGCTTTGGGCTATCTTCTCCATACTTTTAGCAGTTATAGATCATACTAACCAATAAAATAAACATCTAGTAAAGACTACAGCATATGGGGTAGATAGAGAATAATTAAATTAGTTTTGAAGTTTAGCATCTATATTAGGCAACCTTCTAGAAGTAGCTTTTTGTTGCAGTAAGTTCCCACCTGATGTTATGGGAATGGTAACTGAACTGGTAAGTTACACTTGAAAGAGATCAGAGATAAGAACCTTACTGCTAGGAGACCATATGGGTCACTGAATGAGCTCCTTAACCTCACAACTGCTGCTTCTTGCTTGATTGTCATCACCAAGGCATTACTGCTATACCAGAGTGCCAGAGCAGAGGAGATGACAGACAGTGAAAGCTACCTCAGACTTCAGGCAGTGAGTAAAATTACCCAGAACAGCACTTACCCACTGCCATTACTCTGGATCTTTAGCCCTCTGTTACAGACAGAAATATTAAATATTTTGGACCTGTGAGAGGGTTCAGCCTCCTGACAGAGAAGTGAGACAAGTTTCTCTTAATTGGTTATGCATTTCCAGGTGTTTGACATTTTGGTGTGGTGTATCTGAACCAGTGAAGCCTTTGTGTGATTCTTTAAACCCACAATACCATGCCAAGTCTTCACAATCTCTTCAATTCCTGCCTACCACAGTGGGTGCTTAACATTGTATTCCACCCCTACTTCAATTATTTTTCTTCTGAACTCAGAATGCATTCTCCATTGCTTTATTCTCACCAGAGCACTCCGCCTTGAAACCATTACAGCTTTTCTTGTACGGAAATTACCCCATTAGACCAAACACAGAACTGTGAATAAATTATTCAGAAGCGATCCAATTCTTAAAGATTCGATAAAAGCAGAACTACTCTAAAGAAGCTGAGGGCATGGCTCTTCAAACCCCTCCCCCTGGCAAGGCCAGTAACAATTAACCTGTTAACTTGACCAATAACAATCAGGCAGTAGCACATATGTAAATCCACCCTATAAACTAAACCTGAGAACTTTACTTCCCCAGAAATTACACTTTATTGGTAAAAATACTGCATGAAGTGTCAAACACCTTCCATCTCTTGCTGGAGTTGTTCCTTATCTGTTGTGTGGGATTACAGAAAGGAATCGGAGAGGTAAGAAATGCTGTTTCAGTTGCTATATGTGACTACCTGAAAAGCAGAAGCCATGAGCTTAGAATACCATTCTGTGAGCACTCCCAAGTGCTAGACTCTTATTTTGAAGGCTGTGCTTCTCATACTCTGCCAAATGACTCTAAAGATGCAAGGAGAGAGGATTCTTTACTTTATTATATCCCGTCAGTGTTCGTTTCAAGAATCCACTGGAGTTTTGGTGCTGATTAATTAAATTTCTTAACTCCCTGTAATTAAGTCCAAATCTGTGTACCATCTACTGCATGGTACAAAATGCTGCTATCAAAACCAAATGGATCTCATCAGGTCTGTAGTGCATTAAAGTTGTATTCTGCCAGTTTCTGGCATAGTAGCTTAAAAGAAAAACTGGAAGGATTCCAAACACTTCTACGATTTCAAAATAATAATAAAAAAAGAAACCCCTCTGGTTCTCCTGAGGCTTTTTGAGCTACTTAATACAGTATATGGATGCTAAAACTGTGCCTGCATCCAAGGCAGAGAAACACTGTATATCTAAAAACAACGCACCCCCAACTTTCTTGGTACTCGTATGTACTTTGGGATTGAGGGAAAAGAGAGGAAAGAGGGAGAGTTCCACATCTGGCTTACATCAAACTATCAGATATTCAGTCAGTACTTACACATCCATGTGGTGGCCAGCACTCTGCAACCCATCCCCCATCTCCTTCTCTATTGCACTCCACTCACTGCAGGAAAAACAAAGGAGAAGCAACATCACACGTGAAGGGTAAGGGAAGTTAATAAGCTGCATCCTGTATATAGTTTCTTTCCAGGTGACACCTGAATGGAAATTGCCACAAAGTTAAATTTGGTCAAACTGGTTTGGTTTTTTTCCTTTAAGGAACAGCACTGACAGTGTGACAAGGCCATTTATGGCACTCTGTAAAACAACTGTCCCTAAACTCATTGCCACAAGTATATTTAGTTTGGGATGGGTTTTGAGCATAATCTTGTTTAACTAGCTGAAACTCAATTTAAAACAAAATCAAACAAAACCAAACCACCAAGAGCCTAATATAAATGGGACTAGGGACAAGGACAATGACAATAGGGGACTTTCTGAAATACATTTTGGGCTCACCAAGAATGTACTAAGCTTTCCAAACTTACAGGTTAGAAGACACAAGCCTCTTATTCCAAAAACAAAAGGGTGGGGTTTAACTTTTGTAAGCATTTTACTTCTCCTGAAACTACTTGATGTAGGTAACTTTATATTTTCACAGTAGATTCCTGTTTAGTTCTACTCATAAAAAATCCCAACTTGCAACTGTCTCAACTGTCTATTTACATTTGAGATATTATTTAGATAAACAAAGAAACAGAGCTACAAAAAAGATAGCTAGAGACTGGTACGTACTCTGCCATTTTAACTGTGTTCTCAGCTTTGAGAAACCTTATGAGAGTTCTTAGTTACACAAATTACACTCACAACTCCTTTTACAAGGAAGAAAGAGGTTCTCCTTCTATTTCACATAATTTATGTGTAATGCACAAATTCATATTTGTCCTTCACTTTTTCATAAACATTCTACTCTGGTGATGTTGATATTTGTTTGTCTTTGTGTTATTACAGAAGTACACCTAATTTCATTTTAAAACCCCCAATGAGAAAGACATCTGCAATCCATTAACCCAGAGAATTAAATTTAGCACTTGAACAGTGTGTAGAAGCAGGAGGTTTCCCTTAACCAGAAGTTTAGATTCTTGAATTCTCCAGTGAGATGGAAAACTTGAGCACGCAATTCCCTCATATAAATCAAAAAAACGATTGGCAAATTCACTTCTAAAAATGACTAAAATTGGATATAATTGTTGATTTTTATCCATTAAAAAAACCTAGAAGCTTTTTCAGAGACAACTGCATGAAGAATAGTGAGTTACTTTCTGAAGAAATAAAATGCCAACGCAGCAGCAGAAGGCCCAAAGGTCTGGTTCACAAAGCAAAAAGCTGTAGTGTTTCCACTAGAGACTAAACTCAGCAGATTCAGAGATCTCTGCATGCAGCACAGAAACCTCATTAGCACTGCAATACAGAGTTTTTCAAGATAGACAACGAAATGTTTGAGATACACCTTTCAAAAGCATAACACAACCAAGAAATTCTCTTCTCTCTCCCCCACAACCATGTATGTATTTAAAAACTGGATGAACTCTTACCTGAATACTCTTCCGTAGTTGCCATGGACTTTATAGACACCATAAAGCCGGTCTGCCACCCTCTAAAACATTTTAGAGACAGGTTTCGGTCATCAGCATTAAGTGCAATTGCTTTGTGAAAACTCACATACATACTCCAAGATAAAACCATAATGTTCTTACACAGGTAAAGAAGATTAGGCCTAAATCTAACATTAGCCACTACCGAAAGGAAAAAAAAAAAACAAAAAACAACGTCATTAAGTCCTGGAAAACCAAAGTCACAATCGAAGGCTATGGTGAAAAGTAGCATTTCAAATCTATCTTTGGAAGTGCTCATTGATAGGATATGTCCATGGAGACCATAATCAAGGTTTGACAACCAAATATAAGGTATTCTTCATTTGAATAATGCCAAATTTATGCACACACTTGTTTACTCAATTTATAGATGGCAAGTCAGAAGTCCATCTGGACATCAACACTGTAGGGAAACCTTCAGTTAAATTCTAACAAGTTACTTGATTTTTTCCACCCAGCTGAGTGAACTGAGGGAAAGGAAATGAGCTATCCATTGCAGAACTCATTGCTTGAGCTAGAGGTCATTTCAGCTGTTTGGAGAGGCAGTTCCTGCTGCAGCCAGCACTATAATGCTGGCAAAACCTCAGAAGAGAAGACACGTGCATACTCTGAAGTGTGAGTTGTAATCCAGATAATGCCCTTGGAATCGTGGTGTACCAATGAATGAGAGTGAAGTTCTGCAAGAGCTGCCATTGTCATTATTATGTCTGTCACAGCAGCAGTAAAAAGGAAACATAAACAAATTGCCCAACGGATCTCACACACACAACCCTGAGAAAACAGGACTGTCTGCAGAACATCACCCTTGAGAGTGATTAATTTTCTGAGAACCTGAGTTTAGAAGAGCAATCCATTACTGTCCTCTCTGCCACACAGGTCCATTGAAAATTAAATCCCTGTTGAACATACTAAAAAGAAGCATCATGGCTCTCATTATTGGAATTGTAATTTCCTATTTCCTTTTTGTGTCTTTAAAAAAATAACAACTTTCCAGTCTCAACCCATAGAATATCTGAATGCATTACACAATTGTTGCCATCATTAGAAAGACTATTATTCATTGCAGATCAATGAACGAGCCAAAAAAATATACTGGGAAGCATAAAGGATTCATACTACAAGCTCAGGAAAACAACGTATTATGTGTCTGACCAGAGACTCTGTTTCGAGGCCCTTCCCAAACCAAACATCCAGCAAAAGCAACCTGTCTGCTGAGTAGAGAGAAGCAGAGGCCTCGATCCTCTTTAAAACCCCTTGCTGCCATACGTGACCATCACAGGACAGGGCAGATTAGCAACGTGCACTGTCCAACCCAACCATCGGATCAGGAGCTCCTTCCCCCTCCCAGATCTGTACAAAGTCACTGCCCTCACCTCTTGCTGTCTCCTGCTCCACTCCCTCAGGCAAAACTGCCCTGATTCTAGAGCACATATACCACTTCTCTTGACTAAACAAGAAATACTGCCTTATAAATAAATCATGCTATTTGTCACGACGCACATGGGAAATACTTACAGCTCTGACTCGCAGAAGGTGTGATATGACAGACTGCAGTTCATCGCTGTAGTGTTTTAGCTCAGTAAATCTCCTGGGAGCAGGAAACAGATAGTTCATCATTAGGCATCATGAAAGCAAGCTTTCACAGCATGCACAATAGAGCCACAACCCTGCGGCCAGCAGCTTGGAGCCTGCATTGTGCTGGAGTGGAATTAGCTGAAGACTCCTAAAGAAGTGACTGCTGAGTTTAATTTCCCTAAAGTGAACAAATATCCCAACACTTGCATGACTGCAGGTTTTTGGTTTTTGGTTTTTTTTAATGCAAATGTTGAAGGCTCAGATCAAATTAAGAGATAAAATTTTATGAAATAAGTGCAGTTAGCTGAAGCCATTACATCACTGTTTTGTTGTTAGGATTTTTTAATAGGGTTTATAAAAGCAAGGGTTAGTGAATAGGAAAGCTTCAAACAAATACAAAGCCAAAATGTGCTGAAGCATATTTCTCAATAAAAATGTGTTTACATTTCTGACCTGATAAAGACAGTTTACTTTCAAGCTGCCTCTATCCAGTTTTGACACAGCTTTTCAGGGGTTCAAGGAAGCATTCACCATTACATTTCCCCTAAGGCTAATCTGTACAATAACTGTATCACATAAAATTCTATTGAGACTTGTACCTGCACAGGAGCCATGTATGGCTGAGGGCCATCAAATCACTACATCTCAGCAAGGTACCAGACAGGGAAACCATTGCAAGTGACATGTGCACACTGCTGGCTTGTCACTTCTGGACAAGAGGCATTTTATCAGCCAGCCCAGTTAGGCTTCAGAGGCAATTTAAGCTGACACCTTTAGCTCTTGCTAATAACAAAGGTGAATAGTTTGCCACAGCTTTGCTAGTGACAGGTAACCAATTAAACCACAGCAACAGCCTCCTGTGTACACATAAACCCTCCCTACTACACACAAGTCTAGCTCGTGACCTACTTTGGTACACAAGAATGTATTTATTTCATCCAGATGGGAAGCCAGAAACAACTTTACCTAAATTACTAAAAAATGATCTGAAAGTAAACACAGAAGAATGCAACTAGAAATAAGGATTGGGAGACTGAGATTGCTGTTCCAGGTTGATGTTCAAGAATAAAAAAACTTCATCCCTCCTCCCACCACAGGCACACAGTCAGGCTTTGTATTTCAGAATACCTTGTACCCAAGAGGTCTTACTGAAATGAGTTGGGTCACTTGTTTTGGGTGACCAAGTATGAAATTCCAGGGTTTTTCATTTAACAGCTCTTCCTCCCCTGCCAGGAAGTGTTCCCCTAAAATATTCCCATCCTTACATTCAGGAAGTAAAAGCTTTATTCTGACTTCTAATATTTTTGATTTCCAAGAAGCATTTTTTTATAGTATCACGACACACACAGGGTAAAGTACATAAAAAGATTTAAAAGTTAGCAGACAAACTGTATGGGGAAAAAGAAATGTAGCCACTGATCTGCACCGTGGGATTTAGAGAGCAATCTTTTCAGTTTACACTTTATAAAATATGCACCAGGGCTGCATGTCAGACAGCTGCAGACACGTACAGTGAAGATATTTGAAATAATTGAACTAAAAACAAAAGATTAAAAAGCATGCCTGCAGCTCAGGAAAGCTCCCCTTTCCACTCCAGAAATTTCTAATGGTAAGTTTTATTTATCCTGTTTTGCCACAAGAAATCTTTTAGGAATGTTGTACTCCCTGAAGGCAGGAGTCAAGAACCCAGGAGAACCTTCAGTATCCTGGTCTCCAGCAGCAATACATCTTCTTTCAGACCAATTCTTCCTCAATTAAAAAAAAACTTTTTAAAAATTACTACTGCAGAATCAAGCTGTCTTCTACTTCATCTCATAAAAGCATAAACCAAAGCGCTGCTATTTTTTCCCCATTCTTCTGTGAAGGTTGAAAAATTTAAAAATATAATTTTCTAGAAAAACTGTTTTTAAGAGACTGATGGTGCTGCAGATCAAAGGTTTATTTCTCATGTATTTGCTTAAGTCCTACTCATTGCTCATGTAAAAAATAAGTTACATAATTATAAAGTAATTTTCAAACAGAGCTCAGTGAGGCACACAAAGGGATGTTTACTTTCCAGTGTATCCTAACAGAAGTGTGAAACAAGACATAGTTTTGGCACTCAGTAACTGAGGCTTTTTTAACTAGCACTTTCCTCTTGGCTTTACTGGTTCTGCAACATTAGCAACAGTCCAGATACTTAAATGAGCTCTTAAATAGAACCTGAGACACAAATGAGGAACTGATTGGGTCACATTGTGTAGGTACACCAGCAAGTCTCTCAAAAACATCTTTTATGACACTGGCAAAAAAAAAAAAATCCTTTACAGTAGACAGCATTTCAGTGCAAGTTATTTACTTTGTGCATTTTACTCAGCAGTAATCCTCCCTGCGTCAGGGCAGGCAGTGCCATTGTCCTGTTTCGTGAAGAGAGATACTACAAGAACAGAACTGTTCACTAAAAAACAAGCTGCTTGTCTGAATAACCAGACCAAAAAAAAATTTTAAAAGCCTGCCTTAGGAAAGGCTTTAGAATTTTCTAGAGAAATCTTTCACCAAAACCCAAAAGCTATGGTTTTGATTAAAGCCCAGAAAGAGAATGAAAGGATGGGTGCCATGAGGCCAAATCAGAGAGGTCTGCAGTAGATACAAATTTACCTCTGAGTACCAGAATACCATATTTTTATCACCATTTAATTCCACCATTGAAACTATAAACTGTTTCCCACAGGAGAAGGTTTAGTTTCTAGTCTACATTTGACCTCAAAGAGCAGCCTTGTTTCAGCTGCATGAAACTCCTCATGTCACCAAGCTGAGGGGTGCAGCTCCACGGCAATCCTCTCCTGGCCCAGGAGTCTGAAAGCCTGCCCCCCACACAGCAGTCACACCTTTTGCTTCAGCAAGGTGAGCTTTCTGAACCGCTTCACCAGCCAGCCACACAAAAGCACCAAAGGTAAAGCAGAGGGGCCAGGCATCACATTCCAGGCAGCTCAAGCACGAGTGTGCTGGGCAGAGCAAGGCACTGTTCCCTCCTGTTAGAGCCACACATGCCACAGCGAAATGCAAACAAACAACAACTTCTGCTCATCAGCTATTTATTAAACTATTTGTATCCCCAAGGACAATTTGGAAGTTACATAGCTGGCAGAATACAACAGAAAACATGTGCAATCTCTCAAGTGCCGTGAAGGCTCTACCAAGGCACACACGCTGGAGGACTGGTTTTGTTACAAGCCCTTTCCTCATGTTTTCCTTGTATTAACCCTTCTCCTGCTTTTTAACAAGCTACTTCTCACAACAGCTTTGCTTTCTGAAACACTGTTACCTCAAAAGATAACAAGGATGCTCCTTAACCAGTCTCTCCCACCTGTGCCTACAGTCAGACTTCGGGCAGTTTACCTGCTGTGAGAGCAGGAAAAGATAACTCCTACTGGCCACAGAGAAAGATGACTGAGGATGAAGCATTCAAACAAGGGACCACTTTCACCTGCAGATACAGAAAATTGCTGTCTTCCAATCTCATTCATGAAGGTTATCCTTTATATTAAACCCTGGCTAAAAGCTTCCTGGCTGCCACAGAAGGCCCTAAAAACAAGCACAATGAAAAGGGAGGGACTGAACCAATCCACAGGTTAAATTTATGAAGAGGTTCAGAAAGGTATGTACCATCTAACAGCCTTAACACAATACCCACAAACTCTATGGACCGGACAGCAGAAAGCAGTGAGGCACAGGGCTCTCCCCAAGGAGCATCTTCTGGTGCCATGGCTGGGCAGCAGCTGCCCCCAGAAGGGCACTTGGCACCTGTCTCCATGGCCTGTGGATGGCAAACAGCAACATCTCGGCCCCATCGCTGCACACCGATGCTCCTAAACTACTGCACGAGTACAAACTCCCATTTTACCCCTCCCGCATTGCCAAGGGGGTGATGAACCTCCCACTGTATACACTGACAATTCTGAGCAGATTTTCCAGCCAGCAGATTGCTCTAGTGCCTGTCCCAGAGCTCTGTAAACTGCAAGAGAGCTGAACTGACCTCTGGACTTCCAAAAGCATCTGTGAAAATTGGCAGCTTGGAGAGAACTCTGAACTGCCACACCAGGGTGTGTGCATCCAGAGCTGTACATTAGCAGACTTTTGGAAAGACCTACTATCAATCTGTATTCTCTTCATGCTTGGAAAGATTTCTTGAAAACAAATATTGAGAGGTTCTTTTTTGGAGTCTGATTATGGGGTTTCTTTATCCCTTCATTTTAGTCAAGCTGAAATGAAATACTCGTTTTATATAAAGTGATGGAATTTTCTGAATGCTTCCGGCTTCTGGGGGCAGGATTTATCAAATCTTTTCACACTATCTCTTTACTGGGCTTCTGTTAAGATTTGAAGTGCAGAAAGATAATTTTTCTTTTCTGAAATTATACTAAAGAGATAGAATATTCTGTCACCTGAAATTATAGTTGTAACTGAAAAAAGGAAAGGGAGGGAAGAAGGATGTGGAGTCTTACTTGTCGGGGTTTTTCACTCTGAATGTTGCATTAAGAGCTTTTAATCTGGAATCTGCCTGAAAAAGGGGAAAAAAAGCTTTGTTAATTTAATGCAATTAACTTTTAGTGACCAAAAAAATCTCAGCCTTCTGGCAGCACCATTAGAAAAACGTCCTGCCTTCATGGCATATTTAAATCTCCACACACTGAACAAGTTGACACCAGCTGTCCTGAATGTCAGATATTTTTATTAAAAAGTCAAAATCTAAGCTATTTTTGAAAATATGATGTAAACAGTAACCACTAAAATAAAGCTGGTATAATCCAAGTCCCACAGAAATAGTCCCTTCTTAAAATGCAGCACAAATCATGGAGTTAAGATACACAACCTCACATTCTTTTTAGATGAAGCAATTAGGTAACTTAAGACCATATGGACAAGCTATTTTATATTTCTCAAACCAAATAAAACCAGTGGTAGAGTAACCTCTATACACTCTTTATTACCAGGAACGGTTCCCCAGTGAAATCAAAATCTTATATATGTTGTTCTCTTACATTTTATGACTTGCTTTACAGAAAATATGTAATTTGTATATCAGAATAGAACCATTTTAATGCAATGTTCTTCTCTATAGTAGAGCATGTATAAATCTCTACAGAATAAAATTCAATACCTAATTAAAAAAGTAATTGACTGGTTTAGTTTCTGAGATGTTGGTTTACCAATTACTGCAACAGTAGTATTGAACATTTCTAAGGAGATGGAAGGAATTTTTTTCCAGTTTACTGAATATTAAACTGTGCAATGAGAATTTACTCCTAAGAAGGAACCAACTCCTAATAGCCAGCACAGATGAGAGATCCCAGCCTCATCCAGGAGGTCCACATCACTACGACTCTGTATTCCTACAATGCATTTTACACACAGCTCACTCAGGGCTCATCCATACTAAAGAAAAACACCAATTGGGTGTAAACGGCTGGAGATCACTTTTGATCAAAACGTTGTTCTCTTCAGTAAAAGGAAATTAAAGCAGCACATCTTGCAAGGTGGACAGATTTCCTATAGTGTACTCATTTAGCTATATTCAGCCCAGCAGGCTGGGCCAGCTGCAAGCAGTAAGTTACTTCAGCAGTACTTGTTAGTGCTGGTATATGACAAAAGATTTTGTGTCCTGTTACAGAAAACCCAGAGCTTGAAGAGCTATTTTGAATTTGTCAGTGAAGGGAACACAGAGTCTTCCCAAAACAAGAACAGAGTCCATCCTTTAGGGGCTTTGTAATAGCCTCTACATATAAAGCAGGCATGGCCTGAGAGTGTTTCACCTCCCACTACATTTGGGTTGAGTAGAATATACCCCATACATGGCTTAGAGAAAAGGAGGCTCAAGGGAAACCTTATTGCTCTCCACAATTACCTGAAAGGAGCTTGTAGTGAGGTGGAGGTTGGTCTCTTCTCCCACATAACAAGCAGTAGGACAAGAGGAACTGGCCTCAGTTTGCTTCAGGGAAAGTTCAGATTGGATGCTAGGAAAGATGTCTTTACCAAAAGGATTGTCAAACACAGGATCAGGCTGCCCACAGAGTGATGGAGCCACCGTCCCTCGATGTGTTTAAAAGATATGCTGATGTGGCACTCAGGAACGTGGTTTAGGGGTGGATTGGTGGCACAGTCAGGTTAACTTTAGCTGTTCTTCCAATGACCAAACCACCAAAACAAAGCATAATCCACAAACCAAAAGGTAAAGGAACAAAACCCTCCAGATGAAGACTGACTGACAGTGGGAGAAAGCAGGTTCATTGTCACCACTGCGTGTGACACTTCTCTAAGAATATCCTGCAAAGGGAAGACAAGGCAGCATAGGGAAGCACGTCCCAGATAGCACAAGGAACAACAAACACTGCAGGAGCTCCGAGTTCCAGCCTTTATGTTTATACAGAACACATCTGAGCCTTGTACAGTCTTGGATCTCCTCCGCCATACCCCAACAAATCAAAACACACGTTTTGGGTTGTTCACACACACCTGCAGATAACTCCTCACGCATCCTCTCACAGTACAAACATCACCTGGATATACTGACGTTATCAGAGTCCTTCCCTCTGAGCAGCTATTTCCCCAAACCCTGTATGATGCTGAAACAGCAGGCACAAAGCCATTTGAGTCTGTTGGGGCAGCAGGCACATCCAACAGCTCTACACTTGGAGAGGACAACTTCCTACCCTACAGTTACAAGGCAAGTTTTTGTCTTTTGTGACAAGCACACGTAGTGCTCTGAAGGAAGAGATCAGTAGGCTCACACAAGCACTGTCAGGCAGGAAGCACGATCCTGACAATGCTCAACCTTTTAGTAGAGCTATTTCCTTTTTGCCAGTTGCAGCACAGTAATTCTCACACACTGCTTTTGAGCATTTACACCACAGTTAGGCTTCTAGGGAAACATCTGTCCAGTTTTAAAATTGATTTAAGAGTAACATGCACAAGCATTTTAGAGATGAACCACCCACCAAATGAGGTACAGCTGAGGAGTTTTCCGAGACTTAAAGCCTACTATGATCCTATAATCATTTATGTAAACTAAAGAAAGATGGGAATTTTCTCTTTCCTACAGGAAGGGTTAAAATCCCAAGTGACAAATCCCTTAAATTAAAAATCCCTTAAAAATTAAGTGCTGGGGTTGGGAGGGAGGAAAGGCATGATTTAATGATACAGCTAGCAGAATAAACAGTCTCCAACATCAACATTCAGCTATAGCATGCTACACTACATTAATACCTAATTTAAAGTTTAGTTAGAGAGTTCAAACCCTCTCAGACAAAAAACACATCCTGCTTAAAGGCAGCAGAAACGTAAACAAATTGTCTAATTCCAGTCTAAAACATGCACAGAATAGAGGTTTTCCTTCCAGTGCAGTGCTAAATATTGAGAGTTTATACTTCAGATGTAGAATAAAGGGAAGATTCTTTTTACCAGGCTTTTGAAAAAAGTTATTTTTCTTTTCTAAGGAAACTGGAACTGTAAAAGGGAAAACATACACAATCAAATCTAGAGGGAAAACAAGACTTGCTCATCTCTCATTTAATCTACAGTGTGGTTTACAGGGAGGCGAATATTCTCAGCATTCTGCTATGAGTTTTCATCCATAAACACTTCCATCACTGTGTGCTCTCCTGAGCACACCCTGCCAGTACAAACCTTCTCAACTCCTATGAGGGTATGCAGCTTCAGAGCTTTACATTGTTTGCATTATGAATACTGGTACTATGCAAACCCAGCTGTGAGGGAAGAGAATTATTGTCAACTTAAGTTATCAACAGTAAGTGTCAGTATCAAAGCCCCTTGGACACTGAGGATAAGAGCACCAGGGATTTTCTTTAGCTGTCACTATTTAGAATAATTCTTCATAATCCACCTAGTTTCCAGTTGTGATTTCATGAGAGCAGATCACATTACAATGAAACAAAAAGCTCAGTATTTGTCCCCATATAGTAATTCTTCCAGACACAGCCCAGCAATCTATCAGCTTCTCAGATTCTTGACCTGTACAGACACACGACCTCAGACCATTTATTCCTGCAAGTCTTCCACCAGTTTACCCAGCCATGAACTCACTGATGTCAATGAGGATAGTATTACTTCAAGACACATTCTGTTAAACAGTTAAATCCATCTGTCTTAGTCCCTTTCACCAACTGCTCCTTGCAAAGGAGTCCTACCATTCAGACCTCTTTGCTTACCTTTTTTTGACACCTTGCACCTCTTTACCAGACTAAATCCGACACCCACCTTTAAAAATGCTAAACTAAACAGAAAACACAAAACCCCACTGCTGTGACCTCCAGTTCATTACTTTTAAAGCCTACAAGGATCATGCTTCTATGTTACCAGCAGAATTACATAGGCACGTAACAAGCCTGCTAGAGAACTTAACTGCAATCCTACCTTTCACATGCCAAGAACCTCACTGTTTTTTTGTAATAACAAGTATCCATAAACCAATGCCTTTAACTCATTCTTACAGCAAACATCCTTTCATAAATAGCCTAAAACGCGTGTGCTGGGATATGTCTGTGTCACAGCAATCATGAGACAAATAATTACAATAATTACCTTCAACTGAAATCCAGTCTCATTCACCATTTCTTTCCATCCACCTTCCTAAAAATACATAAGAATGTTCAGTTAAGAGTGATTATGAATGCTGCAGCTTTTTCAAGTCCCTATGAGAGCCTGTATCAAAGGAGCTTCTCCAGTATGCCTGGCTTCTGCCTCAGTTACCCTCCCCATGTCTTTGCAAGAATCTGAGTGAAGAATAACCAATCATTATGTTGTGCTTGCATACTAACTTCCCCCAAAAACCCCTACTCTTCTCAATTATCTCAATCTACCAGCTGGAAGCAGGACCCACACTGCTTTGTCTGAAGAAGAGTAGCTACCATGGTTTGCCTCTGAGACTACCAGCATCACCAAGGACCTTTGCAGCTCAAGGCAGAGAGCACACAGGTGGCAACAGTTTGCAGTGCACATGCCATCACCTGGCTCAGGTGTACTGGCCAGCTCTCCACTGTTTTCAGCTCCCATACATTGGTTCACCTACATACTGTACCGTGACAGACACAGCTGTTCAGTCTGGTATTTGGGAATCTCTCATCAAAGGCCAGAAAAAAAGAACCATCCCACATCTCCTAAAGTTGAAAGCTGCACAATGCAATGCTTAAGCTGATAATTGGATCACAACTTTTGTGACAATATATTGTAGGAGTTTTGAACCACGACACGTGAACGGATCATGATCCAAGCCACAAGGCTAAAGAAACCACGGATATCCAAAGAGTGAATTGGACACCAGTGCTGTCCCTGCAGTCAGCAGGAAAGCACAGTAACTCGTTCAGCTTTAGTCCTATGGAAGAGCTCCCAACCAACAGGCACTGAGTTCCCAATAGGCTGTTCCAAAGAGGTGGAAATTCTCTCTTAGGAGCATTACAACTTGACTGGAAAAAAGTCATAAGGTAGATTAGAAGGGCAACTGTACAACTGCAGGCTGCTCTCAAGAAGCTTTTAGCTGGAAAAGCCTTTTCCACCTCAAGTTTATTCATACTATCTTTCCTCCTGACACAGAACAAGTTATGGGTCAACAGAAAATATCAAAAGGACATTATCTTAATTAAATAATCACTACACTAAATAATGTATTTCGAAATAACTTTACTATACCTGCATTAAAAATGCATAAAAGATTTTGTCTTGGCAAAGAACAGGATGTGAAGCCACACGTAACAAGAAGTTTTCCAGACCAATTCTTCTTCTTTCCACAAAATCGGGATCCATGTTATCTGCTGATAGCTTATGCCAAACAAAGTCAGCCTAGTTAAACAGAAGAGTGTCAACAGTAAATTAAAAAACAAACAAAACAAAGCAAGCCACAATTTCAGTTTCCTTACCCTTTTTTCTGGCAAAGGTGGAACAACAATGTGTGGGTAGGTAACTGACAAATAATTCCTCAACAACTCAAATTCACTGTAACGTCGCCACAGGGACTCCACTGGGGCACATTGTCCCTCACTCTGGGACTCAACAGCTCTGAAAGACAAAGCAGCAAATTTGAACATTGGTGAGCTACCACCTACTCCCTCAAAAACCACCAGTGCAATTAGACCAAAGTCCCCCAGAAGAGTAGTGATTACTGCACGACTCGCCCAGAACCTAAAGCAACCTTAATTATTTTAATGTCTACATACATTCATTTTAAAATATTTATAATTTGTGTCTGACAGCACTCACATTTGCTAGGAATACAGGAAAAGTCAATGCACTTACATATCTAAAACAAACAGGTAGGTCACAATCAAGTAAAGAGATACATGTAGCTTAGTCCACACCATTACAGAAATAGCCCTGTTTCTCTTGGACCAGTGTTAGGTTCAAATTCAGTAAAATTTCATGAGTACCTGAAGGATACAGAATATTGTAAGAAGAAATTTATTATTGAGTGGGATAGCCTTCACTTCAGAGGATAAAAATTGTCTTGCATACAATAGTTGATACAGTTACAAATACAGTTACAGAAATACTAAGATATTTTAAAGGATATTTTTAGAACAAGAACAAATTTCAAAGTACTTCCAGTTTTATTTTTTTGTTCAAAGTGACATATTTTTATATTTAAGGACTAAAACCATAACAAACTAGCTGGAGCGAGCAGGTACAAAATTGATGTGTCTGAAAAACTTGTTGAAGACTTAAAACCAACATGACCTAGCAAGGTAATAAAGGATTTTATGTTACTATAAAAGGAGAACTCATTGAATATTGTAGGATTAGAAAGTAACACAAAAACTTGACAAGAAAAATAATTTTTCATACAAGACATTCAAAGCAACAGAAATACTTTGTAACATCATAAAAGAAGTGTTGGGTAGTAACACTTCCAGCAGTTAGCAAATGCCAGAATAAAACACAGAGAGAGAATTCACACAAGGCACTTAACAGAAGACAGTGATGTCTATATCGACTTTATTCTTCATTTAAGTGACTAACTAGCACACAAAGCACTGGCATAAACCTTCATGGAGGGAGCAGAATTGGCTGTTGAGCTTGGAAGGGACCTCTGCATGTCTGAGATCCAACTCCCTGGCTCAAAGCAGGACGTTCTGAGCCACCATCCACTCGGGTTTTGAGGATCTCCGAGGACTGAGACTCTATCACCACACTGAACAACCCACTCCCATGTTTGGCAAACCTCACAACAAAGAGCTTTTCTTACTTTTACACGGAATTTCCCCTGTTTGAATCTGTGGGCACTGCCTTTGCCCTCCCTTGGCATCACAGAAGGAGTCTGACTCCATTTTCTCTACCTCCCCACCAGGTACTTGTTCTCAAGTGCTAAAATCAGCTGTCTCTTGCACAGGCTGAACGAGTCCATCTCAGTCAGCCTCTCCCTGCAGGTCAGACAATCCAAGCCATCATCATCCTCACAGCCCTTCACTGGACCTGCCTCGGTACGTCCACATCCCTCTGGTGCTGGAGAACTCAGAACTGGGAACAATAAACCATGAACTACAAGCAGTTAAGTCATGTGGTACTTAGTAGAAGAGAGTGCTACATTATTTTTTTCCAGCAAAAGTCAGGCTTTTACTGGAAGTTCTTGAATACATAAGAAGGTTCTGAAGTTTTAAAACATCAGTAGTGCACAAATTATTGATAATTTTTTAAGCTATTCTTAACCTACAAGGTCAGACTTCAAATTATTTTACTGAAAACCAAACAATTCCACTCCAAAGCAGCCCAAATTATTTGATATATTTAAACAAAATACAAGGTGCCTCTATTTGTAAATTCTCATTAGAGAGGAACAGTCTTGCTACAGGCTTCAATTTAGTTACATCTTAAGGTAATGCCATAAAGAAGAATGCAAAAGATACTTTTTTAACTTAGTAAGGTGGAACAATTTTTATGTATCTACCCGTGCCTCGGGGAAAGGACATTTATTCCAGGTGACTGAATTTGTAGGGAAAAAGAAACTTCACAACTAAGAAGAAAAAAAGGATAAATTCTTAGCATTCAACACAAACTGCTGCAGATTAAAACTATTTGAGAGTGACTCAAGAAAAAAAGGTGAGCACACCGCTGACAGCAACTATTCACACTGCCAGCACCCCACACAATTCTTCCCTAGCAGAGTATTTTAATTCAGTGAAGCTGCACCTGCACATAGTGAGTTCTGAAGAGGGTAAGCTCTGCCTAGCCTGGACTCGTAGGCTGTGCAGCATTTGAATGTTACAAGAACACTTCAGCTCAAAGCAGCTATCCAGTGATTGAACTATTGATGAGCAAGAGGTACATTTGAATAGATAAGGAATTGAGCTACTGGGCCTGAAAAGATTAATTGTTTGGTAGAAAGCTGAAGGCACAAACATTACATTCCTAGAGGAGAAACTCCCAGCAGGGTTTGGTAAACAATCTGGCCATTCAAAGCACTCACATAAAAGTACTTCAGAATTACAGATCCTTTTTATCTTCAGCTTCAGCAGCCTACCAACCAGCTGCACTGACTTATACCATGGGATTCAACACTTCCATGTGGCTAATTGTCAACCCTTAGGAAAGGTTGCTACCATCAATACAGGACAGTATTATGGAAACCCTGCCTGAGAGCAGGCTGCAAAGGAAACATAAACAGGGAGGCAAGAAAAACACAGGTCAGGATGGCCCTGAGAACCCAGCCCCATCCCAGGAAGACACATCTGTGCTGCAGTTACAGATGCTGCTGTGCCTTCTGACGGGAGAATGCTCCACTCTAAATCATCCTTAAAATGCTTCATAATTGTTTTGCAGAGTTAATTCGAAAGTAGGAGCAGCAAAGGCCCTGCTGAGCCTTAACTGTGGGGAGGGGGGGAAAAACCAAACCAAAAACAAACAAAAAAAAACCCCAAACAACAAAACCTTTTTGAACATGCCTGCTTATCAGCTTTGTATTTGCCATAATTAATAAGAACCCATCAGTTATTTTTAAAAACCGTTATATTAACATCTCAGTCCACAAACTTTAAGCAGAAAATTAAATATCAATCAAAATTTTTAAAAGGTCATTCGGGAGCATAACACTTCAGCAGGAAAGGCCCACAGCTTTATACAGAAGCCTAGTCCTACATCAGCACAAACCACTACCTTGTTACTTGAAGTTTTACGCCCACACAGGGCCTCAAGAACTCTAGGTGTAAGAAAGCAGACTGCCAGATCAGTTCATACCACTCACTGCATCTACCCTGCCCACACTGAAGACATTAAGGAAGTTTACTATATCTCAAGCCTATTGTCCATTTATTTTGACAAAGCAGATCTGGGGACAACAGCTAGGCTTTCCCCAGACTCAGTTAATCAAGCTTCACAACCCCTGGGAGGGACACAAAAACTTCTCACCTGAAGATTAAATTACTACCAGGGAATCTTGAAGGTCAAACCTGCCTGTGTAGTTTATTCCTTCTTAACTAGCCAGCATCTGATACAACCACCTCACCACAGTGTGTGTGACATTATTCTCATCTCAGACCACGCTAGTTTCCTTTATTCTAACATGCATTTATTCTCAGTGTCTCAGAAGTGCAAACACTGCCTTTTGCAGCTGCTTTTATCTTCATCAGGAGGGTACCTATCTGGCGCTTAACAAAGAAGCCATGCTTCTTTAATTAATTGATTTGAATACATTTAAGACATTCTGAAATGATTGGTATCAGTTGCAGAACCCCCCTTACACCCAGGCTTACAGTAAACCCCCAGGCTGTGCTGTCTGGAGCACACCACGCTGCAGAGTTGGGCAAAGGGGGGGAGCAGCAAAGCTCTTTGCAAAGCTGTGGTGGGGAAAGCACTGCACACCCCTCAGTTAGGAGTCTGTGTCAGCACCATGGCCTTTTAAATGAGGTAATGAGCTTGAAACTGCATGGATGGATTTAGGAGAGGCAACCAAGATGAGAGTTTTGGGGTTGGTTTTTTTTTTAATCACACCAAAAATGTCTCCACCTGGTTGCATATGAGGTCATAAAATATCACCAATTACAAGAGCATTTCCTCCCCAGGAACACCATTTCAGAAAGGAAGTAGAAATCCACAAAGGTACTCATTACACTTAATAACTTCACTACCATCTAATTTTTTAGACCATGTTATGAACTCCCCCATTAAACGCAAGCACTGCAGACCAGTTTAAATTAAGATTATAATCACTTGTTGACATTCAGTCAAACTTCTCAATTTGTTTTGCTTCTTAAAACACAATATAATACTTGTACAGTCTTCGGGCAGGAAAACCATATGTTTCCCCTTTAAGTACACTTCTAACAATGCAAGTTATTCATTGAACGAACCAACCTGCCTGAAAAAATTAAAAAGACAAAATTGAAACCTTCAGCTTTCACATTTATAACTGATGTTATCATAATCATTCAAAGATTACATTACTCCATGTCTCATTTATTTGCCTTAATTCAAAGTGTCAATGTGAAAATTTTAGTCCATCTAATTAACCTCTTCTCACTTCCCATTTAAAACTAATTATCTTAAATGAGCCATTAAATAATTCTGAATGCAATAAAAAGACAAATGGCTGTGAAGTACTAAATCAGACAAGAAGGAAACACACAGGTTTATTTCCTTGTAAAAGCAATCACCTCTTCAATGGCAGAAACAGTAACTTTGCTTTCAACCTTCGACCTTGTATGAGAAGTGACACTTCCACTCCCTGTAGCGGGCAAGGTTCACTCCCTGGGCAGAGGAACAGCATTTTAGAGGGATAGGCAGCTTTTTCCAACAGCTATTTAGAAATAGTCTCTGTATTCAGGCCTCTCAGACAGCTGATGTCTCATAATTCCTCTTCTAGCTGACAAGCTGTATGTCAAGGAGTCATTTCTCTTGCCAGAAGGTTTTTCACAGTCAGGTGATCCTTTGGTTTTTTTATACCATCACCAGTTTACTGTATTTAACTAAAACATCAAGGAGATGAATGATTCATAGTATCAATCAAGTAAAAACCATCAGAAAACTAAGTTCTCAAATCCTCTGTCTTCTTTCACCTCTCAACTCTCCCCTGTTTAAAGCTCATGCAGAATTTAGACTTTTTCCCTCATATCTCCTTTGGAGCACTTTGGACAAGTCTTCCTGACTCCCATCTGCCCCTTCCTGCTCTATCAAAAGACAACATCCCTCTGTGGGCATTCATCCTCTACCTCTTCTCAGAAAACCCATGCCTGGGCTTTTCACCTAGCCCAGTGTGAAACAGGAAACTTGGAGAAGGGTACTAAACAAAATGTAACAAAGGAAAAACTCCTGAAATCCCACAGAGCAGCACAGCTATCACTGAACTGTGGCCTGGCCAGCTACTGATTTCCAAGTTCATTTCTCTCACAGAAACTTTCTTTAGAAATTGTCACATTAGGGATGGGCAATCCAAGATCTTAACAAAGAAGCAGGTGACACTCATATCACAATTTAACTAGTGGGAAACTTTCCAAACACTGAAAACAGAAATGAGACTAGTAACTTCCAAGCCATACTACAGAAGAAAAAAAAAAGAAATAAAATGAGCCCTCTTGTCAAATTACTGCAAGAGGAAGTGAAGTCTAGTAGGGCTGCCAGGGATCCTGCTGTTAAGTGGTCAGATACCAGGCTGCACAAGCTTGTGCTACTTTTTTCTAACGTCACATTTACAACAGAACAAAAAAAATACATGCTAGATATCATATTGTTTGATCAGAAAGGCCAGAATGGAAATCTTATATTAGCAGGGATGAAAGAAAAGTGAACTAAATGGAAGTATCTTAATATTACAGAAGAAATTGTTCACGTTAAAAGGGTTCATGGGGTTTTTTTCACAAAATAAAAGGCATTCTCTGTATGTCCTATAAGTAAGAGAGCAATACCACAGAGCACTTTAGAGGTGCTCTGCATTCTGATTAACTTTCAGCTCTGTCATAAAAAAATAACAGGTATAAAGGCAGGAGTCAGACTCAGGAGTTTATTCCACCCGAGTTCTTGTAGTTTCATGCAGAATCTGATATAAGACACAGCTGCCTAAAATTCTAACAAGCAAGTCTGGATTTAAGTAAGACCCTGGATATTTGCTACTTCCCTTATAGAAAGCGAGTGATATGCTGAGCACATCTCAAGAAGGAATATTTAGCTACACATCTAAAGAATTTGTACTTTCCTTAATGCCATTTCCTGCAAATAGGCAGAAGTGACCTCTGTTCTCACAGGGACAATACAAAAATTGATTTATTTTTAAATAACTGTACAGTTTAACCAAAGCTGTGAAACAAACTGACATAATGACTAATTGAATGGAAAGAGCTCATCATAAAAAAATCGAATTAGCTAATGCAGAAAGGTCTAAAGCAAGAAGATGCTTTTGGGAAGCAGAACCCTTGGAATTTGCTTATGTTCTGCAGTCTACAGCAATGGAGTTTGTTTTCTCTCAAATAAATATATCTACATCAAAGTACGAGATCACATAAAAAAAATCAATGAAAGTCACGCAAAAATGTGTGCATAGTAATAACTCTTTTCATTTAAAAAGAAAAAGTAAATAACACCATCACTTGCATTTTAAAAACATTTTCATCAGCACCAGTGAAACTTAAGTGTTAAAGATTTAAGCACTCAGCTCTATAACAAATATAAAATGATTGTAATTGTATCCATCTTGTGTCTCTTATTCATCCAGATAGAATTCCTCCATTCAAACTGAAATTAAATCCTAGATAGCAGTAATGGCCATTGAACCCCAGTTCACATAAATATAATGCAGCTATTATTAAGTGGTCTTCCCTTTATATTACTATAAACAGTTTTATTCTTCAGCTACAAAATATCTTATTACCCACAGACAAATTACTGTGAAGCCCACCTACAGCTACAGGCTCAGCAGGAAGCACATTTAATAGCCACCAATTATATTTATGCAAGAAATTGTGCCTTCTCAGCAAAAGGAATAGAGAACCTATTTTATTAGAGATGTGACAAACCCACATTTTCAATTGCTCTGTGACAAACTTATAATTGGTCTTGGTATTTGCTGACCACAGAGTAAAATAAATCTTAATGAAAGAACACAACCTGGCCAGCAAAGCACAGTTTTGCCACTACCAAAGAACAACTGGGAAAGACCAGTGGGAGCAACCTCTAAAGCAATGCAAGGATGACTGGAAAAGGAGATGCAGTCAGCATATTCTGGGGCTGCATAAATCTGCCCCCAGAGTACACTTCATATCACAGTTAGGCCCCAGTGATTCCAATTTTCTTTTCCTTTCCTTCAGAAATATCTTTGCAATAAAAATAGCACTATTTACATGAGAAGGTGTGATCTTTAATATCAATATACTGTAAAAGTATTTTTAAGCATCTGAGCAACTGTCAAAGAGCTACAATATTTGAAAACTACATGTCTCTTTTGGATTTTGTTCAGTTTAACTAAAATACAGTAAACTTATTCCAGCAGGCCTGCAGTCAGTGTGATTGCTGTGTCCATCAGCTAAACAAGCTAAGAAACCTTTTAACCAGCAGACAGAAGGTTTATGAGGCAGTGTTACAATTTGAACTCTTTGGAGACTTTGCAAAATGCAACTGCTTTGTTTCAGGAGGTTTTCTTTGTAGAGCAGATAATTGCAAAGGCAAGGCCTAAAGGTCAAAACTAGTAATATAAGGAAGGACTAAACAAAACTTGTAACAAAGTCTAATTTTGAAATTCCTGCTTCAGTTGAATAACATGATCCCACATAATAGGAGTAATCTGTTAATGTTTGGGAAGTAAGGAGAAGTTAGAAGAGGTTTTAGATTTTGCTCACTACTCAATACTTGAAATTTTCTGCTTGTGATGCTGAGAATGTTTATCATATTAGTATTAATCTTGCTAACACAAAAAGATTGAGAGCAGTTAGTTCCCCAGTCAAAGTTCAAGCTAGTATGAAGAAAGGAAATCGTTAACTAACCCTTAAACCATCTACAAGGAGCATGTGGCAATCAGATCGAGCAAAGCACTTCAAATATAAGCTGAGCAATAAATTTTGACCACATGACAAAAGTCACGAGACTTCTCTTTCTTATCATCTCAATCAAGCCTAACAGTTACTTTAGACCTCTCTCACATACATTCTCACAAATACCTGTATAAAATTGTCCAGCTTATGCCTAAGAACAATCAAGCAGTTGCTGGCACCATTTTAATGCAACAACATTCAAACACACATTTTTCCACCTAGCTCCAAATGAAGAATTACAGTACACAGTTACACAAAACTAGCACCAGTACTGGAGATCAGCTGCCAGATTTTCCCAGGAAAAGATCCTCCAGAGTGGGCTGATAACCACATAACAAAGCACAAAACAGCTAAACCTTCTCATCAACTGTACCTGATTATTTTTAGGGGTGGAAGGAGGGAAAATCTGTTCAGAACGGCACATTCATGTACTCTTGAGACTGAGTTCTCATCACCCACCTAGTCTCAATGAGGTAAGCAGTGTATGTTTCTTGTATGTTCATGGCATTCCTCCCAGTCCGTTTTTCAGCTTCTGAAACCGTGATTTCCATTTTCTTTGCCAAACAGTCTTCCATCTTTTTAGAAGAAGAAAACAAAGATTCATGTAACATTAACCACACGAGGCAAAGGCTACTGGCTAACCTTGCCTCCCCTTCTCCCACATGATATTTGTTCAAATAAGACAGGTCTCTATGGGATGAAGGCTTTGACAGGGCTTTGCTTTATACCTATGTTCACTATCACATTTGCAAGTGAAAACTGGAAACCCGCTTTAGGGGGAAAACAGAAAAGTCAACAAACTGACAACTTCAGGTACCAAAAACCACCCTGAGCCAGGAGGATACAGAAACGAGAAATATTTTTCTTTATAGGCAACAAAGTAACCTTTTATAAAAAAACAAACATACCAACCCCAGTACTTTCTATCCAAACACTTCCCAGCTACCAGCGAATTCCTCCTCGGGACACCCGGGACACAAGTAGCCACCTCTCCCCTTTCACAGGAAACAGAATATATCCGGACCGAGACGTTTTTCTTTTAATCTCTCAGAGGAGGATCGTTATCTTTTACACACTGGCCGCCAGAAATCAGTAAGGACCACACGCCCACCATGGAAAGGAAGAGCTGCACTGAGCAGGGAGGGGGGAGTCAGTCGTGAAATTAAGGAGGGGGAAGGGAAGACAAAACCATAATTTATAAAAATAAACAATAATCCGACATTAGGGACGAGCACAGAGGGTGCACAAAGCTCTCTGACAGCGGCCAGGACGGGGCTGCAACGCGAACGCCGCCGCTCGGAGGGTCCCGCTGCCCTGCTGTGCCCCGTGCTCCAGCGAGCAGGGCTCGGCCCCGGGCAGCCGAGGAAGGGCTCGTCCCACCTGTAGCCCCTTCTCGCCGCGGCGGGCAGCGCTGGGCGAGCGCCCNGCTGAGCCGGGCTCCGGGCGAGCCCATGGCCGCTCCTGGAGCCGGGCCGGGCCGGGGTGTGTCCGGGGGCCGAGCGGCCCCGGCCCTCGCCACCCTCCGCCGCCGCCCTGCCCACGGGGAAGCTCCATGCGGGGGTGCTGAGGGCGGCCTGCCCACCCTGGTGGCCCAAAGGGGCTCGTTCGTGCCCCTGAGCACGGACACCCTTCGCTGTGACTGTGCTCGCCCACAGGCAGCCTTAAACCTCGCGTCCCTGTCCGGGACAAAGCTTCTCCCGGCCCCTCACACGCACTCTTAGAGCTCTAAAATTTGCTTGTGTCAGGTCACCCAAGAGTTTCTCGTGCCCCATGTTTCGCACGCCTTTCCTCTTGGTTTTTGGTTGGTTGGGGTTTTTGACAGCCCGTGTTGTTATATCAAATAACATATCTTAAACAGAAAAATAAAATCCACATTAATGGAATGGAAATAGAATGGAAAAGGAAATATTTCAGATACTTTCTCATCTTTCATCTATAGCAAGATTTGTCACTTTCATTTATTGAGTCTCTTTCAGCAGCTATTAACTTTCCCACAGGGTGTTTGTTAGCGTTAAGCAGCTCGGGTTATTTTTCCAAAGCCCACCAGCCTGTTGTTTCCCCTCTCACTCCTTCAGCAGTAGTGAAGGGCTCGGTGGTGCTGTGTTCCTTTTGCCTCACCCTCCTGGCTGCCAGCTTTTTCCATCAGCTCCCTCCCAACAGCGGCTGCACATCCAGAGCTGCGTTCTCCTGGCCACCATCTCTGCTGGGCAACACCCAAGGATGTCCCGTCCTGCCGCATTTCCTCAGGAGGGATTGGAGTAGGTAAAATCTGCCAAATCCAGCTCTGGGGAAGCCTCTGACATTATTTAATGAAAGCCCCAGCTGTCCCATCTCTTCACATTGAACAGAAACAAAATTCCATTTGCATTTCTATATTTCTCTGTCTGTCTTTTTTGGAGAGACATTCAGGAAGTCCACCCTTCAGCCCCTACAGAGCATCAGACGCTGTAGATTTATACATATATACATCTTCACTGTTGGGTTTATTCCCTCATGATCCCATGGTGCCTACACAGTCCTCGTGGGACTGGCGAACTGGATTAAGAGGTTGTTCCTATTTGTTCCTCATTCTCCAAATACTATTTTGGACACTCAGGAACAGTGTCATCATTCCCTGGTTTACATATACACCAAATAGAATTTCCCAATCTTGCACCAGGATAATGTCCTTTGATTTAGGCACTACATTCTTTATTATTCTTATGTAGCTTTTTAAATTTTCCTTCTCTTTTCCAGCCCAGGTTAAAGGCTACTTTGGGGGATTACAGAGTTGATATTATGGGTTTCTTTGCTTTGCTTTTTTCTGTTTGGTGTAGGAAACGGAGTTTTTTTAATGTTGACCAGAGATGAATTTGCATACATTTTTCATCCAAAAATTAATCTTTTTCTTTCAACAACAATTAAAATAAATCTCAAAATCCCCTTTGAAGACCCCATGAATTAATATTTGGCGTCTGGTTTCTATTCTGTTGTCTTCAATGTTTATTCTACTTTTTCCTCAGATTGTTTGAACTGATACCTCAATCTATCCTTTCCCACCCCTCCACCACTGTAGCTGTATGGAGTTTCCCAAGCTTTTCCACAAAAGGCTTTCCTAAAACAAAAGCTTTTTACAAATATGTGAACTGTGATTTGTCCTCTGAATAGGATTGATTTAAGATTTGTTTTCTAAACCCAAGGTCCAGTTTAGATGTAAAAGCATGATTGGACATTGTAAGACACAGCCTGTTTTTCATTAAGCTATGGTTTTCTTATGTTTACTCAAGATGTACATCAAGATACATACCTTGTATCAATTACACTTGCATTTGCAGCCTGTGCATACTGAAATTTTTCTGATCCCTATCAGTTATATAATGGAAATATTTATGTGAAACTCATGCAGGATATCATACTCTGTACTAAATATTTTTATTATGGAAACAATGTTATCAATGAAGTACAGTAATATATTCCAAGTCTAACATTCTATGATTTCAAAAACTATTCTCACCTTTGAATTTTCCTCATACTACTAAAAGATGTGGAGAAGAGTTAAAATATTACATATATACGGTGAGGGTAGTGACAGAAGTGCCTAAATCAAGATGACTGAGAGCCTGGGTAGCCCTCATGTACATTACAGCCTGCAGAGTTCAGAGGAGAGTGACATGTCTTGAAGAAACCAGTGTGCCAAGGAGAGATCTTCCATAAGCACCAAGGTCTCCAGCAAAGTCCCCTTCCTGAGCCACGTTTCTGTACCTCAGCCTGCAAAGTGGGATAACAGTATTTTCTCACAGCACACTGCTGCTCCCAGGAGAACTTCCAGGACTTGTGCTGCTTTGGTCAACACAAGCTGTAGTCCTTTCCCTCTAACTAGGCACAACCACTCATGCACCCAGTGTTCCCTGGACCCCCTCTTGTCAAAATATGAGCCCAGTATTCTGCAGGTCAATCTGACCAGGACACTCTCCTGCTCCTCAGCATCTTCACTAGGCAGCATGTGCCTTGTTCTTCAACTTTAAGAAGACAAACTCGACTCAGCTTCCTACCTACAAGTGCCTTCAGTCTCTGAAGCTGCCCTCACTCCCATTACAGTCGTTACTGTAATGCACACACTCCCTCATTACTCCTCTCATTACAGTCTCTGGAAAACAGGGAACTCCATCCTTTCTATTCTGTAAATCTATTAGTTTCAATCCTACTGTTACACTGAATAAACTGTTTTTCGATGAAAGAAAGCTAAGCAAGGTATATACCTTATAAACCTTATAAACTGGCTTCCTGGTGGTTTTTGTAACGTTATGTGTTCCTGTTAGGTCTTTTGACAGCCTGTGTTGTTCTAGCAAATAACACACCTTTAAAAAAAAAATCATATTAATGGGAAATATTTCAGATATTTCCCTCTTTGTGCCAACATTATTTACCAGCATCTTCATTTCAAGTTTCTCATCCTTCAATTTCTTAGAAGTAGTTAGATTTAAAAGACAATAAACCCACCACCACCAACCATCATTCTACTGAGAACCCAGAATGGAAACACCTAAAGCAGTGGCTCTGTTTTGCATCTATCCTGCAACACCCACAGCCTTTCAGTAACCTCCGGAAGAGAGAGTAAACCAGCCAATATTCCTGCTGACTGCGTATCCTGTGCAGGATCTGGCTGTGCCTGTGCCCAAAAGCAGGGAGGTTCAGGACACAGTAGATTCATGGAGCAGCACCCTGGAGCTGAGAACCCACCATCCACACCACACATATCTTAGCTGATAATTTTTAGGGTGCCTCTAGCCCATTCCCAGGGACTGGCCACTCTTCACAACTTCCAGTTTAGCTGCTATTGGAAAAAAATACCCCCATGTGTGCCTGCCTTAAGACTGCCTTATAACAAAAGCCAAAGCAGGAAGGCCAGGAGTTTCTCTTCAAAAGCACATTCCTGATCCATGGTTCAGGCTCCTGGATCCTATCATAGTTTCACTACCAGTAATAATAATACAAAGATCGTGAGTCAGGCTGTCAAACTGTTCCTACTTCCCTCGACAGACTATTTCCTCCAGCACTGAAGGTATTTTCTCTCCAGAGGCATCCGGCAGCCAAAGGGATGCCAGGTTTTGCTGTTGGTCTTCAAAGGCTGATCCTCACTGAAGAACCCTGGCATTTGTCTGCATGTGATGTCCTTGGTGTGTGGTGGATGCAGC
Source organism: Regulus satrapa (assembly GCA_013396955.1). NCBI lineage: Eukaryota > Metazoa > Chordata > Aves > Passeriformes > Regulidae > Regulus > Regulus satrapa. Next base: position 223,667 of record VWZN01011104.1, read on the forward strand.
AGAAAACTGTGCTTGCTTAGGATTCTTAAGAAAATACAGAAGAGGAATTAATGTCAAAGGACTGTCAGTAAAATGCATGAGTTGCTGCTTCAGCACAGCAGAGTGCAGGTAGAAAAGTAGGTGAGTTCAGAATACTCATAGACATATTTCTGTCATCTAAATATCTGAGTGAAACGAGTACTAAGGTGTAGAAAAATCAACACTTTGATTATTTTCCAGAGAAAGAGTGGAAAAGAAATATGGGTGACATTTGGGGTAGGGAAAACCATTCAATTTCACTCCCTCTGAAACCGGTAGCAGTAGTTTCCAACCCTTTCAGCAACAGCATATCTCACTTCACAAATAAAAACAAGAAAACCAAAACTAATCCACTTTTTTTTTTTTAAAGAATCTGTACAAACACATCAACAATGGGAATGAAAATGTATTGAAAGGGGCTTCAAAAGCAGTTCAAAGTAAGCCATAAGAAAACTTCAAAGGAAGAAAGCCAGATAATTCGTGAAAGAATTGAAGAGGAAAAAATCCAACAAGCCAACTCAGCAACACTGTAAACGGTAGAGATGTATAGACCTTTACTTAATCTTGATGCAGCTTTGGTCAAGGAACCCATTACACACAGTCTGTGAGAATTTAGAACTTAGCTCAGCGAATCTGGACTATGCAAAGACTCCAGTAAAAATCAGGCATCACTTAGGAAATGAAGTTACCCTGTGTGGCTACCAAAATGAGCATTTTTGCTGAGAGGCTGGAGCACAAGGAAGTTGGAACACCTATCACCTCGGTGTTCTCCTTAGACCTGTCTTTTAATACTTCAAAGTATAAAACAAATTCTCCTAACAAAAAAGACACTCTCGGACCTCATCTGAAGCCAAACATCACCATTGATATAAACAGATAAAAAAGAACAATGCAATTGCAGCAGATATTAGTACAGTTGTGTCATGTGCAGACAATCAAGAAGGCCAGAAGTATCCTGACAGCACAGGTGAACCTAACACCTTTTGCTGTAGTCAGTCATTTTAAACCCAGTACCCCGCTAGGATCTCCGGGGCCTAGAAAGCATGGAGGAGGTCCAGAGAAGATCAGGAGCATTGGCACTGTCTGGGGCATGGTTATGTGGCTCCCTTTTCTCTGTCCCTTCACATTCCCGGTGATATGAAGGTCACCTTCACCCCTGGGAGTAATAACAGGTTTGACTCAGCTGGGCCTGGCACCTCTCCACCTGTGCACGGGTGTTCAGTGCCCATGTTGGGAGCTTCAGATCTTCGGCTGGATTGCTGAGCCTTGCCTCCCACAGTGGAAACCCAGGCTGTTTGAAACTCTCGTTTAAAACATATGCTATATTGTTTCAGGTGTCCAAGGTTTTATTTTACTTCTCTAGTAAATATCTTCCAGCTCCTAAATGAGAACTTTGGGAAAACTGCTCCCACAATGCAACTTAAAAATCACCCTGCAGAGACCTTACGTTCCTCAGCTTAAATCCAGCCTTCAGTGTGTCTTGAGTTATGAGGCTGTCCAGACCACTAATAGAGGAGCAGGGGAATTTACACCGAAAGGAATAAACAAGCCAACAATAAAAATAACCATTTATCTCTTCTTCCTCCCCAGTGTCTTACTCAAAAGGTCACTGTGTTCTTTCATGGAAGCAAAGCTCTTTAATGTGAGTTTAGGCACTTTAGGCTAAACCCCAGAGTACTCACTTTTCCCCAACTAACTTTGGTGGATTTTTAGTAGGAATTTTTCCTTGGATAAGGACTAAGATATAACCAGGTTCTCCAGAACAGAGTTGGCAGTCAGGTCAGAGCTGAGGGGCTCCCCAGTTGGGAGTCACTTGGGGTGACTCATGGCATAGTCCCATCCTCAGTTCCCTCCTCTTCTTCAGATGAGGTTTGCTTGCAACAGCCTCAGCTCAGTGGACTAAAAATGCAGGTTGTAGGAGGGTACATCTAGTTCCATGCAATCTTATACACAAGGGCTGAACAGACAGGCAGGTTTCCCCTGCACAGAAAGCAGCTGGCAGTGTCCAGTGACCAGTTTGGGAAAGGAAACCTCTGCCCATGTCATCATGGCAGCTTCTTTTGCCAGGCAGAAGGTCTAATACCATCTAAAATTACCTATAACTGTTTAGGAAAAGCAGGACATGCATTGGTCCCCAAAAGTTTCGTCTTGCAGAGCTTCCTGTAGATATCAAACTGCCTTGTAAAGATGCTATTGCATGGGACAGCTACTGCCTTTGCTCTCATTTCAGTGAGATCTGACCCCAAAGATTTCTGCAGACAAGACAAAGCATTCTTTAGGGTTCAGTTTGGCTCAGAAGTTGTTTGGGATTGCCTGCAATTTTGCAAAATGCAGCTCAGGCTCCTTGGCTGCAGCAATGTTGTGCAGGCATTCTGCTGCCTTCCCAGGGTCTGCTGCTAAAAATAATAATGCCCCATGCTTCTCCTGCACTTCCAAATCATACAGCATGTTTTGTCAATGTCCACCACTGCTTAAAGCCCCTCCGGACTCCTGCTGGGGACATTATTTCTCTCCAAGCCTCATAGGCAGCAGGGGTTTCTTCCTGGTTTTGAAGGGGGCTCCCATGGATCATGAATAACCTGCAATGTTGCTAACACAAGCCTTATCCAGTTGTCTTGTAACACAGATGAGAGTTCACATCTAAAAATCCAACTGGCAGTCTGAGAAATCCACGGGCATTTTGAAAAGCTCTGAACCCCAGAGAGGAGAGTTGGCAGGGCACCCCAAGAAACCACCAACTGCTCAAAGCAGTTCCCATACGAGCAGTTTTCCTATGTTTGCTGGGAAATAACCTCCTTCTGAAAGTTTGCTGAACATTTTGCTCGTTCTTAGTCCTCACAGGCCATATTTGATCTGTGGTAACTTGGGCCAGGGATATGCAGGCATTCCCTCGTGGAGGTCAGGCTGAGCTGACTTGCACCTGGGCACCCTAAAGCAAGTCAGAGCAGACCAAGCAACCCCCTGCAGAGGCGTGTGTGTGTCACCATGGCATAGGAGATGCACTTCGTGTTTATCAGCTGCGCCTGTACCACACTGAATATCTCCTCTTTCTCCTTTTTAAACACAGAATAAGGGAAAAGAGATGCCATTTTTAAACACCCTAAGAGAATAACTTATATAAATCGTTCACAAAACAAGTGGGTGCAATTTATTGGCAAGATGGATACAAAGAAAGGGCCTTCAAGTCCAATGGAGGAAAATATTCACCGTAATTAATACACACACAAGCAGACATGGGTATACCACATATCCACCTCAAACTGATTAATTAATCAAAAAAAGATTTTTAAAATGAGTAAGTAAAAAACTGGAGTTTCACTGATCCAGAATACAGTGTATGCATTAAAATTAGTCAATGAATTTTCAGTAATTATAGGACTTTTTTTTTTTTTGGCTGCAAAAAGCCTTAATAACAACAACAACTCTTTCTCTGCCACACATACATTGATCTGAAGGATTGGGGTAGATCATAGGGCAAGAGTTTGAGGATTTTACTTCTTTTGCCAGTGATTGATTGTGTTAACCACCAAGGCAACTCAGAATTCTGCTACGTTTCACAGTTTCCCTTTTGTAAGAGGGATAATATTTCTTACAAATTTTTGCAGAGCAGTTGGAGATCTTGGGGAGAAAGCAGATATTTAAATGCTCTGTTATTATTTTAGGCCCTGATTCAGGAAAACATATAAGTACATGTTTAAATCCTGCTGCTTTAATGGGTCGCAAGCACCTATTTTAGGCTAAGCTCATATTGATGTGGTCCTTCTGAAAAAGCTGCCCTAAAACTTTTAATTACCCCTTTTATAGATACAGCCCACTTAAGCTTATTTAAAAGATAATTTCTAAAACAGAGGGGGAAAGTAGTGAATTAATGGCTGCTCAGCATATTGAGGCATTACCTTTCGTGCTTTATTCAGATGAAAGGCTCATGCAGGGGTACCCATGCCTTTTTGATTAGATGCATGCAGCAGGCTTTAGGTCCCCTTCAAAGATCCTTGGGCCGGATGGAACCGGGAGGAGCTCCGCATTGACATTGGGAAAAGAAAAAAATTGAAAAATAAAATCAAACACTTTTTCTCTGAGCCTGACTTCTTCCCCTAGCTCCCCCCTCTCCTATTTGTATATATTTCGAGAGGAGAGTCAGGCTTAGTTTGTTCATAAGCTGCAGTTCCTGGGCGGACCCCACGCGCAGCTGGGCTTTAGCGGCTGGATCCGCCTTCCCGGCGAGGCTGAGCCGGGAGCCTCGCAAAGAGGGGCTCCGGGCTTGACAGCACAATCGCAGGAGACTGGCTCCACCGAGGGAGGATGAGCTGGTCCACGCCGTGAAGCTGGGCTGCTGCTTGCCAGGGGGATCCCGAAATGGGGTACTGGAGGAGACCGGCTCTGCTTTCCCTACTGCTGCTCTCCTTGTGTGAGTAGAAAAATGTTTCTGGTCAGGCAATGTTAAGCAACATACTCAGAGAGGTCGTTTATTTTTCCTTCCTCCAGCAAAACAGCTAATCTTTGATTTCTCCCTTGACAGCAATTAGCCAGAGGATTGGAAATAGCAGCGAGTTTAGTGGAATACTCTGCTACGACTGCATGAGCTGCGTATTTCTCCTACGGAGAGGGGCAAGCGATTGCTTGGTGGAAAGTGCTGTGTGCTTGCTTGGAGCAGCTCGCAGATGTCAGTGTTTACAGTGCAAAAATATATATAGGTCAGCATTACTTGTTGGAAGTTTTTATTTTATTGAGGGAGATTAAAAGCAACTGAAGCGCACCGCTGAACGATCTGGCTTCGACAGTGTCCAGATGTGGTGAAGTTTGCAGCTTAGAACTTTTATCAGCCCTGGTTTATGTGCAGAATTAATCGAACTATTAAAGAAAGAAAGAAGTGGGGAGAGGGGGAGGAGAAGTGTCTTTGCAACAACATCTGGTTATTCGTCAAACCTTTCCAGCACTTACGTAAAGATTTCTTTGTAATAAGTGCCCTGTTTCAGTTTTGATAGCACTTCTTCAATACTGTAGATAAAAACCTCCAGCGGCACTTGAAAATGTGCCCATCCGTGGTTTAACTTTTTCTTGTTTATATCTTGATGATTGTTTCATAACAGAGAATGGATTTGTATATAAGTGAGTGTTATATACAAATCTCCTAAGTATGTGTGTGTGTGTGTCTTTCTGTATATACAGAGTCTATGTATGTGTATACAGGCATATATCCCTACAAAGCATATAATTATGTTTGCATGGACAATACTTCTTAAAGTGAACTCTTAAAAACACAGATCTGTTGCCCTTGCTTTGCCTTTGTAGAAATTTCAATGCAACTTAAATCACTTTTTACTCAAAGTGATGAAGGAGGAGGATTAGAACTCCAGTATCTTTGCATCCAAATGAAATCACTGGGGGCAGGGATCTGTATCTGCGTTCACTTTACATGGATCCCCCTATCTACAAGACCAGGGAATGGAAGAACTATTGGTCAGTAATTTGTGTGTAGGCAAACAAAACCAGGGGTGCAACTGCTGAAGCAGAGAGAAGCAGATGGGGAGATTTAGGACACAGAATCTGGTAGATTTTTTTAAAAAGTTACAGTGATCCATAGTATTCATTTTTGTAGATAGTATCCTAAAGTGTGGTTTGAAATGTAGGTTGTTATACTGATAACGTCCTGCTAACTTAATCACATTTGGAGCAGGAATTAATAGAAGTTATTATTTAAAGCACAGTCCTGCATTGTTTTTTTGTAAGAAAGAAGAGCACTAATTATCCTTCAGAAATACCTAATTTTGGAGTTATTTAACTTATAGTTTCCTTTTTCTGAAGGGCAAGGTTTTAATCTGAAAGAAACCAAACCAAAACATATCACACTTACTAAGTTCATCTGAAAGGTTATGTGAGTGATACGATGACAAAATTTGCCACTGCACAGGGTAAAAAAAAACAAACCAGGGGTTACTCTCTGTGATTCAGCTTACCAGTGATAGATGTTTTCGGGAACTACATCCACTTCCTTTGCAGTTAGTATTAAGATTGACCCTACAGTCATTCTGAGAAAGTAAAGGTACCCAAGGAGCCCACTTTGCACGGACATTAAAAGAGAACGGAAGAGCCAGTTCCCCAAACTCCCCAAATGGACAGAATTCCCAAAATGCACATTCAGCTGTTCTTCAAGGAACAAGTTGTACCACTCATCCAGCCTCTCTTTAAAGAGTGGCAGCACTGGCTTGGTGGCAGCAGCAAAGTGGCTCCTCTTAGCACAGAGATCTAAGACTTGCCATAGAGAGCATGACCCATGCTGTGTCTCTGCTATCCCAGAATAACTCCAGCTGAGCGTTTGTAGGGACTGTCCCTAAGACTTTACCCCGGGCAGCAGAGACCCCAGCCTGTGCTCTGTGCTTCCTGCCCACGCCTTTAATCCCCAACGTGACCGAATGGCCGTCACGCAGCACATCTGGCCATTTCAGTTCACAGGCAGTGGAAAAAAGGGCTCCAGTCTGACAGAACACTGAAATTCAGCGACTGGATTTCCCTAATTCTCCATTGCCAGCTTACTGAGGCTTCACAATATTCATCCTTAAACTTCTCCTCAGTGGCAGTGCCTGCTGCAGGGCAGCATTTTTACATGGCTTTCTCAGCAGAAGGTAGAGACATGGGCTGCAGTTTCACCTCTGCTCACACCAACTCTCACACAGATGAGCAGAGAATCCTTCCAGGACAGAGAGCTGGTGCAGTCCTGGACTTTCCTGGATCAGGACAAAACAAAAAAAACCACCAAATACGAGGATCATTCAGAATTGGAAAACTGTCACATGGGGTGAAAGGAGCTGGAGGCTTTCAGTGTATTTAGGTTGGCCAGGAGAAAGCTGGGAGGTGAGCTGGCCATCTACAGCCAGGTCCTGGGAAAACATTTTCTGGCAAAGGGTTTTCTCTTCTATGGAACAGAGATAAAACAAGATGTACACACTGGCAGCTAAAATGGGGCACTTTTGTGCTAGAGCACAACACAGTAAAGTTGTTCCAGCAGGTAGTTACTCAGGCTTGGGATGTGGTGGATATTTGTTGCTCAAAGCCTTCAAGACTGCAAAACTATCTGCTTGGAATTCTATAACCTGTGCAGAAACTACAGGCTTGATATCAGTATTACTGTATTCTGCACTCTGGCCCTAAAAGTAGGAATTAGGGGGTTTCCTGTGGTGTTTTCTATGAATATTGGGAAACTATCCCTTGTGCTCCATCTGTCAGGAACGGGGCTCACATCTGGACAAACAGGCTGAGCTCAGTGGCATCTCACAGAAGGGCCAGCAAAGCACCACCACCCTCCAACCTGTGGAGGCAGCCTCAAGAACGTGAGCTAAGTGTCACTGGTGTGACGAGAGCTCTCAGGGCTGTGAACAGCCCCAGGAGCCTGGCAGAGCCTTTGTGCATCCAACCTCCAAAAGAGGATATGAAACTCCAAATCTGCCAAGGCACATAGCACTTACTGAGGGAGAGCAAGCTATACCCCTTGGGCTCTGGTGAGGCTCCAAAGAAAAAGATTTTTGAAATGAGGTGAGGTTGCAGGTCTGCTACCCCAAGTCCAGAGCTCCTAGTTCCTGGGGTTTGAGAGTGTTTCCCTATAACTCGGTCTCCTGTTGAAAATGCTGGTCTGCTGAAATATCCTGACATTTTTTACCTAGTCCCCAGGGCTCCCTTTGCCATGGTTGATGGTTCTACAGAGAGTGCTTTTGAGGGGTTATCTCCTGGTAGATGGTGACTTTCTGAAGTCATATTCCTGCTTGCAAAAAACTGTTCCCCCAGTGAGCCTCTTCAGCTAAATATATAGAGCGTATAGAATTCATAAATCAGGACAGGGAGCTCCAGGGCTGTCAGAAAAGCATCTTTGGCTTTTGATCTGCTCAAGAAATCTCTGACCTATCCCAGGCTCCTCAGGCAGCTTGTTCAAGAAGTTGGCCTCTTATTTCTGAGGTCACCAGAGCTAAAACCAGAGGTTGTCATGCCACCAAAATGCCAGCCCACTCCTCAGGCAGGGCATCTATTGAGATTGCACCCCAACACCAGTGCATACAAAATTTAGGAACACTGGGTCAAACCTGAGCCTGAGGTGAGAGGATGAGGGAAGGAAAAAGGCAAAGGAAGATACACGCTCCATTTCACAAGCATTTGCAGAAAGGAGCTTTGTGGGTCCAAGGACAAGCCAGAGCAGCTGAGCAAACCTCTCCTCCCAGGCCAAGCAGCATGTGGAGGTGGGTACTGCCCACCCCAGGACACAGGGCTGCAGGGCTGGTCATGACAGACTGTGTCAACTCACACCATGTTTTGCTCTCATACTGATTTAAGGCAGCCAAAACACCAAAGAAGAAATTACCAGCCTTAAAAAGCTCCTAGGGGCTACCAGAGCCCCACAAAGGCTCAGTGTAAGTAGCTGGGATGAGAGCAGGCACAGGATCCTGCTGCCTGAAGGAGAAGTTTATGCATCCTACCACGAGGCTAAATAAGAACAAAGATGCAGCAAATTCTCCAGTTAGGAAATAAAAATGGAAAACACAAGAAAAGCCCTGACAATACAGAACTGGAATTCTCTGCAGTGTTGCAAGTGCCCTGAGACTCAGCAAGGAAAGAGATGGCTTATTTTCAGTTCACCTTTACACATCTCCAAATGTGATGCTGCGGTTTCAGTCCTTGGTGTGAATTAGATTAACTCAAGGTTAAGAAGAGTGGCAGTGTACAGCTATGTGAGATGAATGAAAACTGGTATTTCCTCTCCCCTTGCAGCTCCAGCTTTGCTCAGACTTGAGACAGGGTAGTAATAAGTAAAGCTGACCATCAGTAAAGCTTCACTCTGTATTTTGATTGGGGGTTTTGTGGGAAAAAGTACTTTTTGAAATATTCCATATAGTTTGAAATTAAAACCCATGCTCTCCTAACAAAAAAACCTGAATGACCAACACAAAAGTGATGTTAATACGGGTATTTTACTGGTGTTATCACTATTTAATGATGGCCACAAAGACATTTTTGTGTACTAGTAGTAAATAAGTTCAGCCAGCTGCAATCCTGATACTTGTTACTCCCATTAGAGACAGAGTTCTGGACGGATGTATCCCATGTATTCACTGAATATGCAGAAAGCAAACACTGGCATTAAAAACAGGTGACTGGGGCCGTTAATTCTGAGAAAGAATTCCGCTCTACTGCCCGTACTCCACAGCTTTATATTGCTCCGTGATTTGCTCTGTCGAGTTTATTTCCTCAGGACATTGTTTTCCTCTCCCCTTAGTGATAACTCTTTGCAATAACATTTGCTTTCAGCCAGGCTCCACAGTGTTGCAACTTGCCATAAACTAATGAACTCTCCCTAGATTGTCGTGTTTTCAAGGAAGCGCAACATCTGATCCTTTTATTAAAAAAAAACAGTCCCACCAAGGAGTCAAAATCAGCAGCTCCCACACACTCTGCTCTTTTCACATCCCGAGTTCAGCGCTGCGTGCCAAGTGAAAGCCTCACGCTGGAAGGGGCCTCCATGCAGAAGGGAGATAACACCACTGATGGCTGCCTGCCCTATCAAACCTACATTATCCATGTTGGACCCCAACTGTGGGATAACATTTCCTTAGGGATCTTCAGGGGGAAGTGAAGGAGTGGCTGAAAGCTGTCTTGGCCCTGCTTGCATGCACATCCCTGAATTCAGAGTCAGCTCCTGTGATCCTCCCTCTGGAAATGATCTGTAGTGTCCATCAGACTCATATTTCTTCTTCTTCAGTTGGCTCATCTTTTTCTTACATCCCATGTAGGGTTGAAACTCTGCTGCCAGCTTCTGGTAACTGTCAAAATTTTAAGAGAAGTGGGAGAGCCTGCTTATCATGCAATCCCCTCTGCAGCCCATGCTCCTACCAATTATGAGGCTCCAAGACTTAACCTTTCATGGAGCTGTTGCACTGCAGTGTTTTCCTTCCCATTGATAAGCCAGGAAAAAATGACAGCTGATTTATACTACAGCAAATTCAGTGTGGCATGTGGGTCATTGATGCATCCAGCTGTGACTGCAGGCTGCTGGGCTGTGCTGGACAGATGTGGGCTCTAGCAGCCCAGGGACATCCCTAAACCCAGGTGCTACCCTGGACTGCACAGGGTTATTTGGATCCAAGATTTTATTTTTTTTTTAATAAGGACTTTATCACTATTTGAGCTGACTGATTTGAAGCAATCAGCAAAGAGCATGTTGTAGCTGTGGGGTCTGAGGTGTGGTTCCAGCAGTGGCAGCTGCAGAGTATCACTTGCTGCAGAGGGTCCTGTGCTCCAGTTTCACCTGTGCCTCTTTCAAAGTGGGCTACAGCTCTCAAAGTAGTTGAAGCAGCATCATATTGGACACATTCTGCCTGCAGGAAGACCTCTCTCCTTCCCACACTGTGGATGGAGATTTTCCCTTTAGCTCCAAGTCAGTCACTCTCCATTGGACCCAAAACTCCAGTCTTTCTGGACAAGTACATGTCCAAAGAAAGCTGTCCCCAGCAGCTTCCACCACAGCTCCAGACTCCGTGCTGCTGAGGTGTGAAGGTTTCTGAAGGAAATTCCAGACTGCCTTCACTCAGCCTGCAAAGAGCTGTTGTCCTGCCCTTGCAGCACACGATGGCAAATCCTCTGGCCATGCCTTGCAGCTGGAGAGCCCAGGCCTCCAGGACCATCACACACGCCCTAATGCATGCCCTGCACACAAAGCACCACCGATGTGCTTGTGCCAGCAATGGGAACCAGCACAGCCACGGCAGCCAGCAAACAGGGCTGGGCTACCACCGTGCTTTGGGGTCCAGGCAGGGCAGAGCCCTGGAGCTGGCACCAACTGATGTCTGATGTTGCCCCACAATCCAAATCTCTCCTAGGCTCTTCAGTTCCTGCAACATCCCTGGGAAGATGTTCCCTCTGGGAACAACACACTCACATCTTTGCACTTGGAAGGGCCCAGAAATATCTGCTAAAGTTCCTGGCCACTAAGAGGGGTCTTTTCTTTAGACCAAGAATAGAAAACCCTGGGATTTTGATTGTTTCTCCCTTCAGTGATCCCAAACCAGAATGCTTATCTGTATCCTGCAGTGCCATAATTCACCTTTCATGGAGCTGTTGCACTGCAGTGTTTTCCTTCCCATTGATAAGCCAGGAAAAAATGACAGCTGATTTATACTACAGCAAATTCATCATAGCATGTGGGTCATTGATGTGTGCACCCATCAGAAAGATGTTGCCAATATGAATTCATACCGTGCCCAGCAGGTGTGAAAATCCAGAGAACAATTTCTTCGCTTTTCCTGCAAAATCAGTAATTCAGGCCCCTTCCTGGGAACAGTTCTTGTGAGTGCCATGACTAGACTCTAGTGCACAAGAGCTTCTGGTGCATTTACAACAAACACTGGTACAGATATTTCTTTTAAAAGGTCCTTTGCTCTTTCCAGGTGGATTGTTTAATAAACTGCTGTCCATGCAGAATGAACGCCTGTGTCCCCCTCAAGTGTTTGACTGAGCAGGTTGCCAGTCAATGCAGCTGGAACACAATGAGGAACATCTGTTTGATGTTGCTTGATAAAACTCCCTGCCTTGGAGACTCTAAACACCAACATCCAGCATGGAAGAAACTGAATCAGCTGCTGTCTTGCTGTGTAAAGCATTTTTTCCATGCTAGATCTATCCCAAAATTAGCCCCAACCCATCCATGATAGCAAACAAGACCCTTCTTCTTACAAAGGGAAGTGACACACAAACCCATAAGCTCAAGCAGTTGAATGAATCATCCTTCTTCAAATAGACCCAGGGTAGAAGCATCCACAGAAATAAGACCAATCGATCCCCTGGGACCTCAGTTCCTGCCATGCCCTTAGTATGTCAGAAGGCACTCAGTGGAAGAAGATGCAGACATTCCCACCAGAGGCAGAAGCTGTTAGCTTGGGGGCGAGGTCTCAGCAAACATTTACTGTGGTTTTGTACCTGTGCCCCGTGCTCACCTGTTTGTAGAACAGCATCATCCCCTCTGAGCCTTCCTTTCACCCTTGTCAGGGCTATCAGCTGTGCAGCAGCCCTTGGGCAGAAGCACTGCTCACCATCTTCAGACAGTGGCATGTCTCAGGGTTTGTCCAGAGGCAGAATGCTGAGTTGGAAAATACTGCAAAATGATGGGATCTTAGAGCAGGAGATGGCGAAGAGAGAACATCCCCCAGTTTGCCATTTCTTCCATGCTGAAAGAGCAGCTTTGTCCCCTCCCTGGAGGGGGAGGCTGTTGAGTCTCCCTGGAGCTGTGCTGCACTTCTGCCTGGGGGCTGGGACTTGTGGAAACTTTCTCTTTCTCCTGCAAGGGGGATCTCTTGAGAGGCATTGCAAAGACACACAAGCTCCTGTTCCTTCTGTGTGTGAAGAAAAAGCACTTCAGTCTCTGTCAACAGGACTCTTGGTTCTGTTTCTGAAAAAAAAATTCCTTTCCAAAACTCTAGTCCCCCTGCTATAGCTCTCTTCTGCTTTAAAAATTGGAAAATATTCAATTTGAATTCAACCCTACTGAGCTAGTATGTCTTGATAAGTTACAACACAAGCTCCTTAAAAGATATTTTTTAACAGGTGAAGAAGGGCAAGGAAGAGAAGAGCACACCATCTATTTACGTGCTAAACATCAGGAAACTTCAGGAGAAGGCAGAAAAGTTTTAATTATCTGTAACCCAGTCTAGCTTCAAGTTCCCTCTGACAGAACAAATTACTTAATTACTCTTAGATCTGGCCTAAATGAGGACAAAATTAGACTCTAAATAATACTTTTAGCAGACATGAAGAACTGGTAGTGTTGGAACAAGTTGATGACAGCACATGGAAGGAAAGTTCACAGAGCATCTCTGCCCCAGCAGCTTGTCACACAGTCCCTTGCAAGCCCTTTTTCTCCTTGGGAATCAAAGTAAGACAAATGTGAGAAAAAATCCAAACTGGTCAATCATAAGAAGTCCAACCAGAGGTGAGGAGCAGCAGTTCCAGTCCAATGTCTCTTTGTGGACTCATCAAAGACCTTCTAGCAGATGGGAAAGTGAATGTGTGCCAGGAATTTCAAACACTCCTCAGGAAGTTCATCTAAATCATCAGCAACCCATTTGCACTTAAAACAGAGCAAACCCTGTTGCCCAAATGTGACCCAGATAATGTTTCTGACGTGTTTACCTATTTGGATAGTATCCTTCAATTTAAACTCCATCTATTCACCGAGATCCAGGATTCATGCAGAGCCTGAAAAATATACAGAAAATTGAATTCCAGAGCATAATATGATGATACCAGTAAAAAAAAAACCAAACCAAAAAACACCAAAAAACAAAAAAAAAAAACCTGACCACTGGAAAGTNATCCTTCAATTTAAACTCCATCTATTCACCGAGATCCAGGATTCATGCAGAGCCTGAAAAATATACAGAAAATTGAATTCCAGAGCATAATATGATGATACCAGTAAAAAAAAAACAAACCAAAAAACAGCAAAAAAACAAAAAAAACCTGACTGCTGTACAGTAGTTTTATTTGAATGGCATTAGTTTAGGCAATGTCTGCTACGGACTTGCAGCTCACGTGTTTTTGCTACTTGGTTCATTGCTGCTTTTTCTGTGTAAAAGGGGGGACTCATGTCTGCTGCATCTGAGAATGAGCTGCAGAAGCTGCAGTTGATTGGGATACAGGATAGATTGTTGATGCCTCTGCACAAGAGCAACAAAAATAATGGCAACAGCAAAGTGGATTTTGTTGACTGTTGCATTCTGCCATTCAGCTCTCAGTCCTAAAAGTGCTCTAAAATCCTCAACAATTTTTGCAGCAACTTGGAACAAAATGAGCTCAAACCACTCATGCGTGGCCAGGCAGTGACTCCTGCTCCCAGGCAGCGTGGGAGGTGGGAGAATGGACTTATTTTTAAGACAAGAATTTAGCCAAAACCAGATCACTACGAAGAGCTCTTCGAAGGGCTGAAATCTCAGAACCCTCTGAAAACATGGCATGCAAATCCCCAGTCATCAGAAGGCAACTTCCACTGGGGACGTGCCAGCTTAGCCCCCTGCAAACCCCACTGGCAGCCCACATGCTCCAGGCCATGATGTGCTGATAAGGCATTGCCTCACCCTGCAAGGCGCCAGATAAGCAGAGGTGCTGGCAGAGCTGCTAACATTACTTATGAACTGCTGAAACTGGGGAAACAGCACTTCCCCACCTCCTCAGATCTGACAGAGAGGAATGGCATGGTCCCCTCGACTGCTGTCCTGGCTGGTGGGAGCTGCTGTGGCAGTGGGGCCATGCTGTGATGCTGGTGAAGGTCACCACGCTGCATCCATGGTTTTCTCTTGGGCTCACCCCTGGCTGTGGAGTTTTTTTTTCCTCCCAGGCATTTCAGGCTGTGCTGCTGGCTTGGCTTGCTCTCTGTAGGCTTTTCTAACACAACACAGGAAAGTGGAAAGGACAGCAGAATATGGGAACAAGAATGAAATGGGGACACAGGTGCAATGAAAGGGACTTGTTGCCAAACAAGGTTGCACCTTCAGACACAGGATGACTGCAAAACTTGCTTTGTGTCATAGCTCCCCTCGTCTGACATTCATAGCCCAGTGGCTGACAAATGCCTAAAGGGATAAGTACAGGTATTACCAAGCAAACTCACACCTGCCTTTGTCTGCCAGAGAAGATTTTGCCTGGCCTGGTCATGGCTCTGGAGGTACTGGCCATAATTATGCAGCGAGCCACTACATCCAGCAGCTAGGGAGTCAAAAAACCCCATTCTTAAGCTGCTGCCCTGGGCAATGTGAGGGATTCCTGTGCTAGCGTTTTGTTCTAATCCTCAACCCTCCTTCGAGCTGTCTTTTCAAGGAAGGATGCAGAGCACGCCTGCTCATCTCACAAAGGAATAAACTAGCCTCCAGAAGAGGGGACAACCCCTAACTTTTGAGCTTTCTCCTTGTTTTAGGACAACTTTCCTCATTTAGCAAATCAGCACAAGGATAGGTGCAGTGGTGACACCCACATGGAGCTGTGAGCTTCCCCACCAGCACTGCCCTCAGGGCTATTCCATCCTGCCCCTTCACCACCCTCATCTGTCCCTGGATCACAACTTGGTGTCACCTTTATGTTCAAATTCTAGCCCAGCAATTGGCAAATGGTGTTGCATTGTCCATGAGCCCAGCCAGGTGTAATACAGCATTTCATCTTAATTGGACTTAGCTTCTTGTCCAGCTGAAGCAGGTGCTTGGCTGCCTCAAGGGCTTACTTAAAAATAATACAAAAAGCATGTAACCAGCTAACCCCCAGCCACTAACTTTACTGAAATTTTAGTGAAGTGAGTCAGTGAAGTGGACCCAGAAATGCACACATCGTATTCAGACACCGCTGAAAGTTTCAAAGACACTGAGAAGAACAAATGAAATAGTGCAAAACCACTACTGTTTTATCCATTCCACGTTTCCCCATCCTCAGCTCAACATTTCTGAATGCAAACTGGCATTAATGGCAAAGATGTTGTCCATGGCACCAGAAAGCAAGTGCTCCTGAAAGAGCTTGAGTTCAGAGTCTAATGGGAGTATTGTTTTTTTCCTCACCTGATATTTACAGCCCTTCCAAAACTCAGCAAGGACAGAGCATCTTCCTTGTCACGCTGGGCTGGGTCCTGCTGGGCTTCAGGACCTCAGGATTGCAGGGTTGGCTTGCCTGGTTTTTCAAACTTTAATGCCAAACTTACTTTGGTGAGTAATTTTCACATTTTGAGTTCCCCAGCTGAAAGAAAAAATAGGCAAGTGTTACACATTTCAAGACACTTGAAAAAATCAACAAACTTGCTTAAAAATATTTAAGTAAAATAAACTTAATCTTAATAATTTTTCCTCGTAACACACTGTCATATTCTATGTGCAGTTTTTCCATAGCTCTTTTCTAATGGGTTGCATGAGAGCTTGGATGCAAATTAACCACGAGGAGATGGGAAAGATCCTCCAGGAATTGCTCTGCATGTGGAAATGAATTTCAGTTTAGCCACTTCAGAGCAATTTCTTTGTTTACTTTCCACTGACATGAAATCAGCCAGGATTGCATCGCATGCGGGATTGGTTAGCCAGTTACATAATGCTTAATAAATCCAAGAGAAATAATATAAAACACAACACCCAGTCTGGGAAGAGGAACAATATCTCAGACAGTGTCACCAACCCGCCCCGGCCAGGCATCAGTGAGGCATCTGCTCCAGTGCTGGGGGGATGCAGGGTTGTGCTGTTGCACGATAAATGTGGTCAGGAAAAATGCTTGTGGCATGCGTGGAGGCCCTGAAGACACAGATTGTGTGTGATGCTGGGGGTCTGTCGAGAAGCAGAGCTCACAGCCCCACGGGGAGGGCAGCTCGTCCCGTCCTGGGGGCAAGGCGGGCACACGCCCAGCTCCGGCTGGATCTGCTGCTGTGTGAGGCATGACCTCACCCCAGCAATGCTCCTCCGAGTACCCCGTAAAATCAGAACGGCCCTGTAAACAGAAAGAGTGAGATTAGGTGATTAATTATTTACCACAGATTGTTTCTGCAGTGGCATGTGGAGGAGTTCACTGGTGGTCCCCGGGGAGTGAGAAGGAAGGGAGGTGACCCAGCACAGGGCTGCCAGCCTAAACACAAAACCGTGGTGCTGATTTAAACCCAAAAAAGGGGGGTGGAAGGGAGACCAAAGGGTATCTCTGGCCCTGCAGTGCCAGCCAGTCCTCTGGCTCTCCTAGGAAAGCTGTCCAGCCCACGAGTATATTGCTTCAGGCACACACCACTGCTCTGCCTGGAGCAGCTCTTGGCCTCCTTTCCCACATTTTCCTGCCTGCTCTGCTCCCCTGCTTTGCTTCCAGTCCCAGAAGAGACCTGCTGATGCCTTCACCCACGCAGTGGCCAGCTTCCAACAGAGGAAAAGCTAGGGATGAAGGGGTTAATTACTACAGGCGCAGCACAAGCCAAGCCTGTAAGTGACTCCCTATTGCTATTTCGAAAAGAGGCTGCCTGGAAAGGGAAAGGGGAAAAAAAAAAAAAGAGAGAAAAAAAAAGAGAGAGGTTTACTTTACAACCATCATTATTTCATCTGCAGAGTTTATACAATGGAAAATAAAAGCCAGAGTACGCAAAGTCAAATCATTTCTGTTTCATTAATGGTATGGAAATAGTTTTGTTTTTATAGGGGAAAAACAAATGTGAACTTGATGTGTGTGTGTGTGTGTGTGTGTGTGTGTGTGTGAGAGAGAGAGAGAGAGAGAGAGAGAGAGAGAGAGAGAGAGCATTATCTCCCTTCACAGCAGAGCACAGAAGNGAGAGAGAGAGAGAGAGAGAGAGAGAGAGCATTAACTCCCTTCATTGCAAAGGGCAGAGCAGTGAAATCCAGAAATAAAAAATGACTCAGAGGCTGTAGGACCTATGAGTCAGTTGAGCTGTTGTTGTTTTTAAACACAAGTGAGAGCACAATATGGCAAATAATTGCCCCTGCAGCGCCCCCGCCACAGGGCTAGCCCCTGCCAACCCTGCTGGCCCAGCCGTCCCAGGGCACAGGCTGCCCCTGCCAGCCCCCAGGGCTGGACACCGGCTGGACCTGGATCCCCACCCCCAGGGACAGAGGGCTGCAGCAGGGGTTGTCCCAGCAGGAGCAGCTCTGTGCGTCAGAAAGGGAAATCTGTGAAAGGAACTCGCGATGTGGTCAGAGCGGACGGAGGAGAGGAGAGGCTCCGAGGGCAGATGGAGGAGCGCGGGGCCAGGCCTCACCCAGACATCCACTGACCAAAGGCAAAGAGAAACTGCTCTGGCCAAGCTCCCCCTGCCGAGTACCAGGCGGCTCCTCAGTGGCCCCTGACATTCCAGCTTGCCTGGATGCTGCTGGCTCTGCTGGGGCACAACCCTGGGGTAGCTCAGTATGGAACATCCCCACGGCCCAAAAGCAGAGTCACTGTGCTGATACACAGAAAACTTGTGAAAGGCACCCGAGACATATCGGAGATTGCCAAAGCAGAAGGACGGAGGGCAATCTGCAGAGCTTGTCCCTCCCCTGGGTGAAGTTAGATCATGATGTAATTTAAGCATCTGAAAGAGACTGGAAAAGCCTGCTGTTATGATCCATACCCAATTTACTTTGTAATGGGACTAAGCAGTATTTGCTAAACACTGAGTATAAAGGGATATTTTCACAAAGGAAAAATAAGTGGTAGAGTAAGTTAGTTACCAGCTTGTTTGAAGAAGGTCCAAGCTTCTATGGTATACTGCATGTCTTCCTGGCACTGGAAGAACTGGTGTCTAACACAATCAAAATCAGTTCTTTTTTATGCACCAGGAAACATTTCTGGCTCGTTCCTTGCTCTATGCTGTACTCTGCCAAATGCAGTATTTATTATGCTGGACAACGTGGGACCACATACCTGAGGGTGGAGCCTGGGTTGGTCTCCTGAATGCAGCACTGATGGATTTCCTGGAAGACCCGGTGGCTTGTGCATTGCAGAGGCAAAAACTGGGATATTATGTTTTTTCAGCTCTATTTGGTCTGCTCTACCTCTCCTACAAAGATAAAGATACAGTGTAAAACACACGGATGGAGACGAGCAGACACAGAAAACCTCTTTGGCTCAGCAGCTGAAAGCAGCACCAGGCCCCACCACTGGAGAACAGGAGTCTGCTGGAGGAAACTGAGCTGCATCCAAAATAGAAGCACAGCACTTTGAGCTCTGGTTCTGGGGAGATTCTGCAGCACAGCAGCATGCTGCAACAAGATCAGGCATTTTTCAACGGGTCAGTTCTAACTCGAACTGGGATCACTGTTACACAGCTCATGCTGAACAACTTCCATGGGAACTTCTGACCCTGGACAGAATTACCTGGGCAGAATCTCCTGGAAACCAGGGCATAGGAATTACCCTGATGCCCATCTGTGGCACTGGTTGTTGCATCATGGAGGAGGCACCTCGGGAGGAACCTGGTGATGGTGAACACCTGGTGCTCTCATATGGGCCAGCGAGAGAGCAGAGCCCGTCAGCTCTGCTGTTGGATTAATCTTAAAAACAAAGTACTGCGTATTAAAGGGAAGGAATTTGTTTGTTCTCATAATAATTTTTTATGAGAGGCTCTGTTATTGCGTACTTGTGTCATTAACCATGGATAAAAGCCCAGAGCAAAACCTAATCCTACACTTGGCAGCAGACCCAGGACTCACCACAGAGCCCAGGCTCACCCAGGTGGGAAAGCAGGTCCCAGTGCAGGTTGTGTTTCCATCAGGCCACCTCTCTGGGGGTTTCCAGGAACAACAGGGCTGCAGGGTTGAGTTATAGCTGCTCCCCAGTCGCGTGTTTAAGTGCACTGCTGATTAGAGAAAGCAAAGATCATCTCAACTAATCTCCCCAGCCTTAGTCTGTCCCAGTGCAAAGCCTGGGGATTACAGGTTGGCTGACTTGCATGGCAAAGATGATGCAGGCCTCCCAGAGCCACTAACTACAAGCTGGGCAGCCCTTTGTGACTGCTGAAATAGTGTCAGCCCCATCCTGGGGGTGCTTGGAGATATGCAGAAAAGAGGGGATAGATCTTACTGTAAAACATTTATGATCTAAAAGTTATCAATTTTTCTTTGTCCTTGAGAAATACAAGCAATGTAAGGAGAGCTATCACTGCAAGACAGAGCATGATCTGAAGGTCCTATCATGGAAGCCCTGTGTAACAAAAGCCTTGGTCCCCTTCCACTTTGGGAAGAGGAGAGCTGGGAACAGGGATAAGTGCCCTAGCATCTCACCCCAAGCACATTCCCTCAAGCCCATCTTGGTGTTTAGCTGTCCCAAAGCAGCATGTCAGGGAGAGTACTCGAGAACTGAAAGGGTTTGTTCTGCCCCTCAGTGAAAATGCATTTCCTGCCCTTGCTTTCTCCTTACCTGTGACAAATGTGCCCCCAAGCACCCCCAGCTTTCTCCTTAGGAGTGGCTCCTCCTCCTTGGGGACCACAGTGTGGGGAAAACTGGAGCCAGAGTCAGGTGCTGGATGATCCACCTGCTCTCTGGGGCTGCAGTGGTAGAGAGGGGCACACAGAATCCCCCTCCATGCTCTTGGCAGAAAGCTCATCTGCTGCGGGGGGCTGCTTCTGTGAGCACAGCCATGGCACTGGGGCGAAACTCTCTCGGAGAGCTGCTTTCAATGACTCTTGTATGGGGAAAAGGGTGGGTTATTGACTACAGCAGTGGTATTTCCGTGGGTTTTGCAGGTGGCCAAGCAGAGGTTGTGGATGTCCTGTGGGCCATGAGAGTCTGGAGGGCTGCCCTGACATGTAAGAAAGAATGTCCCGGTGTCCTTGGGTGGTGGTATCACCCCTGCTGCTATTGCAGGAGAGACAAAAGTATAGTTTTTCCTTTATTCCCTGACTTGAAAATAATATCATATTCTCTCAGTAACCTCTCTGGGGTCCAAGTTATAGATACCAGAAGATTTGATCCTGCTCTCGTGTACAGGAGAACAAGCCTTCCTATTGATGGGAAGCCAAGCTCGCTGTGAGCCCACCTATCGGTGACTTCAAACCATCTTTCCAACTGCCGTTCCACAATAACTTTTGACTAACTATTTATTGGCTCACATCACATCCTTATGGCTTCAATTTATTTTTGGAAAACTCAACCCACATTTAATTAGTTTATAGTTTGTTCCAAGTTTTGCTTATCCAGCTTTTTTCCCCCTAACTTTTTTTTTTTTAAGTTTGTATTTTGATGTTTAGCATTTGCCTTGGCAACATCTGGAACCCGTTTATGGAAGTGTATTGTTACTTTTACTGCTTGTGCAGCTTTATTAAATCATCTGACTATTAATATTGAAAGTGTTCATCTGGGTCTAATCAGGGCCAAGATGAGTGATGTGGCAGTTAAACTGTACCTACGAGCTAATGGTTCAAGGACACACAGTCCTGAAGAACCTTGCAGTGGGCTTTGTGCTCTCCTTTTTAGCTTCCTAGGACAAGAAGGAGGTGGGGGGAAGAAAAAAAAAATCCTGCTCTGACCCTTTTTTTTGCAGAGCAGATAACAGAATCACAGCCTGAGTTAGTTTAGAACAATTTGTCTCCGAAGAATTTTGTTCAGTTACTGCTGTATTTCTGGATCTTGTTTCCATATTTAACTCTTTCATCTGTCCTGGCTTCCCCTCTGCACAGCACAGCCAAGCCAAGATCCCCTCTGCACACACCAGTGCATTACTGGCAAGTCTGAGATCTCTGAGAGAGATCTCAGCAAACCCTAGACATAAATAAGTAAATAACATACCTGGTGGGTATCGATACATAAATAACCAACCTCATCCTGCACCAGTGACATCCACAACCTGGGTTTGTCCTTTTGTTAGTCCTCTGCAGAGCCTCCAGGTATCCCAGGGGGGAGGTGCTGAGCCAATCCCACAGCACAGCACCAGCCCTGGCATGGATGGGGCTGAAGGGCTGAATGAGAAACTATGGCAGTGACACCACCAGAGCACAGGACTTGGGCTTGGGGTGAGAAGCCAGTTTACCTTCAATTCCCATTAAATTCCCGTGAAATTATGCAAATTATGCAAATAGAGTCTGTAGGGTGCAGTGGCTGTCGCTGTAGGTTGAAGGCTGCACACAAACACTGGGCTTGATTTCTGTTGCCCACCCAAAACTCTCATCCTCCAGTGGAGTTTTGCCTCAGATTCTGCAAGTCCTGCTCTGGCAGAGCAAGGCAGGGAGGTGAGGGCAGCTCATGCTGGCTGCAGGTGCTTCAAATCCCAGCTAAAGCCATGGTTTTGGTAGCTAACCCTTGAACGGATGTGGGTAACCAGATCTCTTGAGGTCACCCACAAAATCCCAGGGTGCCCCAGCAGGGCCAGAGCAGCCTCATGGATGGGGAGGGATGCCAAGCAAGAGGCTGTGAGCAACATCTTCACCTACCCTGCTCCCTGCTCCCCCAAAACCTAGCGCAACACAATCCCTGCTGAGCTGCATTTTAAGCCTGGCATGGGTCATTTAAACCAAAATTTTCTCCTTCCAGCCTTCAGATGCAACAGGCTTTTTCCTCTGCACCTTTTTCCCTCACCATTAACCTTGGCCCCACATACAAGGCCATGGGAGCTTGTAAATGGTTTATTTCTGTGTGGGAGCCTTCCAGCAGTTCTTTACGACTGTCGCAGGGAGGGGGGTCTGGGCTGGTGAGGGAAGCAGAGCAGGCATGTGGGACGCTGTCAGAGCAGGCTGCATGCCCTGCATTTGGGGAGCAGAGAAGGGAACAACCCTTTTTTGCTGTCGGGACAGAACATGCATTAAAAAGGGTCCATGGGCTCAGCTATGGGACACAGGCAGGTCACAGAACGCAGGAGTTCCTGCGTGTTGCTGACAGGCCTGGGGGTGCCCACGGCTGTTCTGGATCAGCAGGGCCCTGCTTGCAGGGGCTGAGGCTCCCCGAGCCATAGTCAGGGATTGGTAACACAGTGAGCTATGACTGGCCTTTCCATAGGGGCTGAGAGCACGCAGCACTGCTGGGTGGTTCAGGGCAGCCACAGAATCACCCAAACCTTCAAAAAATTAGCTGCTGTCGTTCAGGTTCATACCTGAACACTTTAGAGGTCATATATTTAAGTTTTAAAAAAAAGTATAAATATATATTTCTACATAAGCCACTCCGTGGCATTTTTTTAAAGACATTTAGCAGCCTTAAGACAGGAAGTTTAAATTTAGCTGGGATTTATCCTTTAACCAAGCATGGTTCATGCACCCTTGCTATAAAAATAGAGATAATGTTATGCCTGTGAGATACAGGCAGAGCAGCTCCCCACAGGCAGCAGTTATTCCTGCTACTGGGGCAGATCTGAGGCTCCAGGGGCAGGAGAGCATCTCGTGCTGGGATGGGGCACAGTGGGCAATGGAGCCCTGGAGGGCTGCTCCCTCCAGGGAGCTTGCCCCAGAGCTTGGGAAGTCTCAGCCACTTGGGGAGTGGGTAGCAAACATATTTCCCAGCGTGGCCTTACTGAATAGGAAGGGGGAGGACGAGGAGACAGCAGGACAGGAGGGAGCTGTCCCAGCCTGACCGTATATCCCTCCCCAGCACCTCTCTTCCTGCTGAGAGGGGAAAAAATGAAATCTTACAGAGACCCAGAGATGTCCCTTTTACTGAGTGTACTCGGGAGGAGGGGAAATGCCAATTTGAGCCTGGGTCGTAGAGGAAGAAGAAAATTTCCCCTTGATGATAAATGGTATGGGAAAAGCAGAGGGAAAACGTGATTCTCTGTGGTTTCCCAGGCTTTTGTCCAGCGGGACCTGCCGGCAGCATTCTCCCATCTCCCCGCTGCTCTGGGATAACACAAAGCACAATTGACTGGGCAATGGAGAGCAAAACAAAACCTTTCCCAAAAAAAAAAAAAAAAAAAAAAAAAAGCATGGAGAGCCGGGGTCAGTGGAGGCTCCTTCCCCCCCGGCTGTGTGAATCGCGGGGAGTGGTGGTGGTTCCTCCCCGCTGAGGGCCGCGCTCACCTGCAGCCCCTCTCTGCCCTGCAGCCTGCAGCGCCCGCCGCAGCCTCAAGACCAACCTGTGCAAGTGGTGCGACTCCACAGCTCCAGCCTGCGAGGAGAAGGTGTGCTACAGCAACTGCAACCTCAATTCCTACTGCGAGGACCCCTACGAGATCTGCGTGGCAATATGGTAAGAGGAAATTCCCTCCCCAAGGGTTGATGGAGGGGAAGAAAGGGTTCAAGTGTGTAGCCTTGTGCCTGTGTTATTGCCTATTGCAGCAATTCAGGACTTTCTCTTGCTCTTCCCTTGACTCCATTATAATTAAAATTACAATGAGCCATAAAAAAGTCATTTGGTCTGCCCTGTAATTAGTACCAGTTTATTTTCTAAATAAATTAAGCTTTTTAGTGCCTGACACAAAGCATAGCAAGTTTGCTGCAGGACCTATAAACTCCCATAAACCTCTGAATTTAGCTTTACAAGCTGCACCCAAGGGCAAACCAGCAACTCTGACCTTCAAACCTATGACGTCCTCTTGCATCAGGCGGGTGAAACCTCAATTCACTTGCAGGGGTGCAGCCAAGGTCAGTCCCCATCCAGCACACGGACATCTGAGCTGGCACCACACTGGGGTTAAACCACTGTGTTTAACTCACCCCTTTCCCATCCCCTGGAAAAAGTCTTTTTCTGCTCCTGCGAGAGGTGCTTGGACAGGAAACACAATCTCGCATTTCAGGCTGAGCACACGCAGCATGGTTTGGCCCAGAAGACTGCCTCCCCCAGCTTTTTGGTCCCCATGAGCAAAACTAAAAAAAATATCCATTTTGGGTCTGCCCAGAGTGATTTTCTTCCACTTTCCCTTTTAATTTGGCTGCCAAAGTGAAAGCCAGCCAAGCACTTATCGCTAGGCTTTATCTCAACCTGCTAATTAGCCTGAATGCTGCATGCCAGCTTTCAGTAGGAGTTTGCCTCAACCTAATTGTTGCATTATGGACTTTTAAAAAGCAAAACACAACCAGAAACCCAAACAAACAAACAACAAAATCCACCCCCTGCCCCAGATTCCCCTATGCACAAATGGAGAAGCCACCTTAAATCCTGGGTAGGCAATCCAGGGTGTCACCGGGTTTTTCCCATATTCAGTTTACATGTACAGGAAAAAGCAAGGCCCCTGCAGCAGGAACCCCCGTGCCAGGGAGACAATCTCACTGCACAGGATGGAGCTGCACCCTGCATTGTGTATCAGATGGATTGAAGCAGCTACACAGTCACAAATTACCTGCCAACCCCTCCCATCGTCTTCCATCCCATTCTAAGGTTCATCCAGAGGATAAGGTCCCTGCAGGCAGGACTCACCTCCAGGCCAGCCTTGCTGCTTGCTGCTCACTTGCAGAGGCATATGTGGATCATCCAAACTCGTCCTGAGTGGGTATCTCAGTCACAGCAGCAGCTTGGGCCTGGTGCTCACATCCTCCAGGGGCCCAGCCTTGGCAGAAGGGATCTCACCCTCCTAGGACTGTCTGTCTGGGAGCTCCTCTGTCAAATTACCTGGTAACCCCAGAAATTGTGGGGAGTGCTGAAACTGGGGGACTTCACCAGGGAGAAGATGACAAACTAAGGTTCTTTCCTTGGCTTTTATGTCTGACTTTCCAGCTGATCTCATAGGCATTATGAAATCTCTCCACACCTTCATCCTCCTGCTTTGCACGCTAGGTGAGGAGGCAGAGGCTGTCCCTGGAAAAGTAATGAATGGTTGTAATTCCTCTGAACACACCCAGGAGTGGCTGCACTGCTATAGCCTCTGCAGGGCCAGTCATCCCCATCACTGTTCCTAGAAGTACATGTAAGTAGAATTATACCAGAGCCACTGCAAACAAGTAATTTCCTACACAGCTGGAAAGAAATGATCTTAGAACCAGATTTAAGGTGGTGCACAGGTGACACCAGGGCCGAGCTGTCAGGCTAAGGCTGCGAGGGTTCCTTTGTCACGTGCAGGAGACAGGACAACGAGAGCATCAGGATCAGCACGCTCTGCCACAACCCCCAGCGCCCCATCGAGAACCTCATGGTCCCCAACTACAACACCTCGCGCTGCATCATGAGCCACCAGCCCAGCGAGGACGGGATCATCTACATCTGTGGCTGTGCGGACGAGCAGGAGTGCAACGACAAACTCATCTTTGAAAACCACACCAACGGTGAGCGTTTTTGTTAATGTTACTCGTGGAGGAGCAGCACCCAGCCCGAGCGACAGATCCCCTGTATTTCCTGCAGAGTAGGAGATGCAGTGGCAGAAGAGGCCCTTCTGCCATCTTCTTTGACCTCCCTACGTACAAGCCAGTTAAAATCTCTCCCATTACTGAGCCCAGCATTTTATCTGTGGCCATAGCACTCCTTGCAGCAATACCTCCAGCCTTTGTCTGCAAACAGCAGGTGCTGGAAAATCTACCATATCTCTCTGAGGGCTGTGCTTTCAGCACAGGGTCAATCAACTGGGGAACCCAGGAGCTGGTGTAACCTAGTGTGAGTCAAAAGCTCTGAAAGCTTTAAATAAATTGCATTGGAGCAAATCCTGCCCCAGAACACACCCACAGAAACTGCTGGCATCCCAAAGAGGTGGAGATGCTGGGGCACAGGGTTGGGCCCACAGGAATGCCTCCTGTGCTGCTCTCCTGGGAATGCCTGCAGCAGTGTTTCTCCCGGGAAGGGACAGCCAGAGCCACCCGGGTGCTGAGCACACACATGAGCGTGGCTTGGCAGGCTGCTGCACATGGCTGGAGATCCAAGGGGAGCTGTAAATCCACAGGAGAGAAAACTAAGAGGCAGCTCGTTTCTGTACCTCAAGAGGGTCCTATACTTTGGAAATATTTCCAACCAGAGCCTTTGGGGGCTTGTCTAAACCTCCCCAACTCCAAGTGGACCAGGTTTATCCAAGCATCCATCAAGAATCTGACCTGTAACAAAGGCAAAATGAAATGCCGCCAATTTTCCATAATCACAGAACAAGGAGATGCTGAAAGTGAGCCTAAGCAGAACATGCAAGCTAGGGGCATAGCTTCCCCTGAAACATAAGGAAAAATGAAAAACATCACATTAAATGCATATTCTCCGTACAAACAAGCCACTTTAATGGAGGCAAATGATGCTAAATTTGGTGGTTCTTTGCTGCTTCCCCAGCCAAACATAACAGGTACACACACTTCTAGGGAGAGATAATCAAATCCCAGAGCCGATGCCGGGATGCGTAATTTCACACAAAAATGACAACTGGCTGATTGGAAAAGCCGCCCCCAGCAAAGGCTCCATAACCAGCCTCCTCCTGTCAGCTGGCACCGAAAGCGCTGGAAGTCGGAGCAAGAGCAGCGCAGGTCTTAACAGCTCTCTCCTCTTAGATAGGAGCCACGGGGCCCACTTAGGCCAACCCCAGGCTCACAGACCCCATTCTTTACACCCTTTTCTTCTGCCTTAAGGGATCATTTGCATTCTAAATATTAACTTATGGTCATATTCAGTGTATAGACAATTCCTGAGCAGAGAAATATCTAACAGAGACAAGCACTTCTCTGGCAGCTGAAGCAGGCAGATTTTCTTCAGTTTGCTGATTCCTTAAGCTCTGCTTTCAGGTCAGGGCTGCTGAGTGGCATTGCCCTCGCACTAGGGCAGCAGGGGACTCCATCAGAGCTCAGAGACCACACTAAGGACCACACAGAGCCATCATTCCCTAAAGCTGTGCACGCAGACACCCTTGGGAAGATGCTGGGTGGAGCATGGCAAGTCCTTTCCACCTGTGCTCCAGCAGAACCCCAGAGGTCCATATCCCCTCAGCGGGGATGGATCCCCACACAGCAATGCTCAACAAGGTGTGGGTTTACAGACCTGTGGTTATTGCGAGAGCAGCTACATTCTCTCTCCATAGAAGGGGTCTAAGCCCTACTGCAACCCCCATGTATCAAAAGACTTCCATCAGGAAGCAGCATCCTCACAAAGGAATTTCCTGAATTTGTGTTAACTTCCCTTTTTCAGGACTTGTGCACACAACTCCCTTAAAAATATCTTCTCTTTCTTCAGAGTTTCAAAGATGGGATCCAAAGCATCGGGTAAATCCATTAAAGCAGTAGGTGATATCCAAGCCCGATACTTTCCAAAATAAACATATTCCTGAGTTAGTTATTGATTTATATCAGTTTAGGTTCATCTTGTGGTTTAAACCTGATGCCTATTTTAGAAACGCTTTCACAGCCTTGCAGAAATTAGCTGCAGCACATTTTTTTGAAATTTGCCAAGGAAAATAGCTAAATGCTCTGTTTTTCCAGAACCTGAATTATGATCTGCACACACTGAGGTCAAGCAGCGAGAGTTTTGCTTATGGAATGATTCTTATCCCTCTTCCCCTGGGTTATTATACTTGGCAGAAAAACCTCTGAGTAAGATTTTACTTGACTATCTCTACTGAAGTCAGCATGTTTATTCCAGGAATCACGAACATCAAAGGGCCGGGCAATTATATGTTGTGTGAGGGTTATGGCTTTGTGTGCATGTCCTCCCCCTAACAATCTGAAGGCCAACAGGGGGGTTAAAAGAAATAAAACAAATGCAGCCATGCCCTGGCGATTGTTGGGGTTACTGTTTTAATGGGCTGAGGAAGGAGATGCCAGCACTGGCAGACAAGATCTAAAATGATGCTCCTGTGTGCTGATTATCCTGTAAAGCATCCCGGCACTGCCCTGCACTGGGTGGTCCCGCACACTGCCCACCCCCAGCATCCCTCCTGGCTCTCCGTGTACCGCAGGGGTCCAGCAAAGCTTCAGCCCAAGCCCTCTCTGAGATTTGCTGTGTTTGAGCCTTCTCTCAGATCTATCATTGTTATTTCCAGCCAAGCTCCAAACAGCGCAAACAGCGCTGGGGACACCCCAAATGCCCTTTGCAGTCTCCTGTGCCACACTACCCCATCCAAGTGGTGCTGGCCTGTGTCTTCTGTTGATTAATGGAGCTAAATTTGAGCCCAAGCCCGATCAGCCTCCTTGCTAAGTGCCTACATCTGGGTTCTGTGTCGGGATGAGCCCTTGTGTGGCCCCGCAAAGGGCTGCGTTCCACTTACAGCTTTGCATATTTTCCTCCTCCGCGTGATGAAAACGAAGCTGCGGCAGACCCGCAGCAGCACCTCGCCTTTGCTTTCCTCCCCTCAGGCTACTCCATGCTGCAGAGCAAAGAGGTGATCCCAGTGGCTGCCATCAGCCTCCTGCCCCCGCTGCTGGTGGCGGTGATGATCACGGTGATCTTCTACCTCTGCCGCACGCAGAAGCGACGCAAGAGAGCCAAGGCCTGGGGTGGGAAACAGGGACAGCCCCCGGCGCTGCCGGAGCCAGGGAGGGCAACCGAGCGGGAGGAGAAGTTGTCCGTGCTGATGGACGAGAGCCCAGGGGGCACCGGCCCCGGCTGTGGCAGCAGCCGCCCCGCCGAGCTGCTCCCCATCGAGCTGGACGAGATGGTGGGCAAGGGGCAGTTCGCGGAGGTGTGGAGGGCCAAGCTGAGCCACAGCCGCTCGGGGCAGTACGAGACGGTGGCCGTGAAGATATTCCCCTGCGAGGAATATTCCTCCTGGAAGAACGAGAGCCAGATCTTCACCGACACCAGCCTCAGGCACGACAGCGTCCTGCGGTTCCTCACGGCCGAGGACCGGGGCACGGGGCCCCGCCGCGAGTACTGGCTCATCACCGCCTACCACAGCCGGGGCAACCTCAAGGACTACCTCTCCCGCCACGTGCTGAGCTGGATGGACCTGCAGAAGATGGCCGGGTCCCTGGTGAGCGGGGTGGCCCACCTTCACAGCGACTACACCGCCTGCGGCCGCCCGAAAATCCCCATTGCCCACCGCGACATCAAGAGCACGAACGTGCTGGTGAAGAACGAGCAGGAGTGCGTGCTCTGCGACTTCGGCATCGCCATTCGCCTCGACCCCTCCCTGACAGTGGATGACTTCGCCAACAGCGGGCAGGCAAGCATGACCCACCAACCCTCTCTGGAGGAGCCTTTGTCCTGTGGCCAAAACCCTCGCCCACCCCTGCTAATGCCTCTCTCCTCTCTGTGGCCAGGTGGGCACCGCCAGGTACATGGCCCCAGAGGTCCTGGAGTCCAGAGTGAACCTGGAAGACCTGGAGTCTTTCAAGCAGATGGATGTCTACTCCATGGCCCTCGTTTTGTGGGAAATGGCCTCCAGATGTGAAGTGGTAGGAGGTAGGAGCATCGCACCCGGGTTGCTGTGTGCCTTTTTGCTCCCTTATTCCCACATCCAGGCTGATGGCACGAGATGTGACTTGGGGTGGCCTAGGTCTCTTCAGGGCTGCTAAGAGTTGGTGACAGGTTCTCCTACTCTGTGCCATGGCTTAAGGTGAGGCCAGTGGTCAAGGAGCAGGACAGGAGCCCATGGGGACATCTGGTCCAGCTCCTGCTCAAAGCTCATGAGCTGCCGAGTCCCACGGAGCCTGTGCTGGTGATGCAAAGCAAACCAAGCACAGAGAGCCAAAGATGCATCCTTCTCCTCAACTATATTTTCCTTTAGACAACACCAGAGAGCTTATGTTGCAATGGGGACTCACAAACCCCAGCTTCTGACAGTGTGACACACCCTATCACTTTGTGTGACACTTCCCAGAGCCACATCCTGGCATCTACAATTGTGTGTAGCAAAACATTTCATTACCTGCCCTGGAGTCAGCCCCTGCCTGCCTTCTGCTGGCTCCCATTTACCTTCTTTCCTTATCCCACTGGCTCACAATACAAGAACAGAACAGTAGGAACCCCCAGCCCTTGGCCAGCAAGCTCCTCCAACTGCCCTGCAAGCCCCACGGTCAGCAGCGGGAGGCCCTTGCCTGGCTCGGATGCCCCAGGCATCCTATGTTCCCAAGCCAGCGTGCCCAGGCCATCTCTCCCCACTCATCTCACCTGCATTCACATCCAGGCAGGAGCTGGCAGAAACCAGGGTGGCCTCTCACCTCTGCCAACAGCCAGTTTCTCCTTGGTCTTCTACGACATGGGGTTGCTCTTCTGGAAGGGCCATTTCTCCTCTAACCCATTGCCTGCCTCTGGCAGAAACCTGGAAATTCTTGTTCATAGTCATCTCTCCCATCCTTCATCAGCACAGTATTTTCTGCTTGCTCAAACTGCCTCACCCAAAAACAAACCAGCTCCTTTGTACTGCATCTTTTGGCTTCAGGGAGGAGGCCAGATGGTTCCTCAGTGCTGTCTCTAAAAAGAACCTCTATGTGAAAACCCAGCACTGCATTTCTGTGTTCAAATCTGCTTGTTTTTGCAGACCGTTAAAAACAAATCCATTCTCATCCAGTGGGCCATACCAAAACAAAGCAGGGAATTCATTAGAAACATCCTCTAATGCTGCTGTTGCTTCCTTGCAGAGGTGAAGAATTATGAGCTGCCTTTTGGGTCGAAAGTCCAGGAGCAGCCTTGTGTGGACACCATGAGGGACATCGTGCTGCATGGCAGAGGCCGGCCCGAGATCCCAAGCAGCTGGCTGGTGCACCAGGTAAGCTGGGAGCAACTGCTTCAGAAAAGAGCAACACACGTTGTCCTTCCTCACTAAACCAGCCTGAAAAATTAGATTTATAGTCAAAGGAAAAGTGGGCAGGACTCCCAGGGTCTACTTTCCGCTCCATTGTGGATGGCTGGGCCTACACAAGTCCCACTGGACTCATTTCCTTGTTGCACAAAAGCCACCAGCCATGGGCACAGCAGAATGGGATCAATAGCCACGATCAGGAATGGCAGGCAATGGGTTTCAGTTACCCTGAGGATAACAGCAAAATTCAGTGCCATTCAGTGCAGCTCTTCTCATGAAATAATAAATCACTTCTCCCCTAAGCACCCTGTCTGCAAGGCTCAGGAAACACACACAGCCATTCACAGCAGGGACAGAGGGAAAGGGAGGTGCATCCAGCCTTCTGCCTGCTTGGCTGAGGAGGCTTCAAGCTCAAAATTGCCTTCAATATGAGAATAATTTCCATTATTACAAGGAAGAGCAAACCAGGAAGCACTTCCTTCAAGTGAAACACTCAGGAAAAGTGAGTGAAGCTGAGAGCAGGGACTCTGCAAGGCTCAGGGCTTGTCAGGGGAAGCCTTTCACCAGCCTTCAGAGGGTCTGAAAGCAAAGTGTGTCAGCACAGAGGGCATAACCCAGTGTTCTAGGACAGGAACATTTCAGCAGTGACAAAACGTGCTCTGTTAAAACCACCCACAAGCACACCCAGAGCAATCAGCTACAGAAACAGAGCTCCCTCCTGGCCCTGACAGGGTCCTCTGCTTTCTGCCACACACTAAGGACACGAGGGGTAACAGGCAGGCTGATCATGACTTCCCCCTCTTGCCGGACCTTAGTACTTCTTGAATTTCACATCTTGTGGGAAAACACCATCTACTGTTCAACACTCCCATTCACCTGAGAATCCAGCTGCAGCATCGAGCCTGCTGCCTTTCAGAGCCTCGCAGTGCTCAGTACATAATTTTGCAATATCCACCCGTAAAACACACTGCCTCTGCTCCCACTCTGCCCTGCTGGCACACAGAGGCAGGCTTTGCAAAAAGCCCTCAACCGTAGGAGGCCACACGTTCCCTACAATGTCTCCTGTCAGAGCCATGTTTGTCCAAAGACTCACAGCTGACCTGACCGCCCAAAAATGCAAACAGGATCAAAAGAAGCCATGGCTTCTGCAGGACCCCCAGGGAGTTTATCAGTCAGTGAGTCCATTTCTGGAGCTCACCCAGCCTCTTTCATTGACAAATACAAGAACTTCAATCAGCAGTGCCACACATTTGAAGCCCCTGACTATTCATCTAAGACATTCACCTCCCAGGGTCTCTGATAAACTTTGAAACCACAGAAAAAATACACAGAGGCTTGGGTTGTCAAAAATCACACTTTGATAGAGTGTGAGCACAGTGTTCCTGTGCTGTTCCCAGGGCTGCAGGGGGGCTGACTGCAGTCACCTCCCAGAAATAACGTTGCTGTGGTTGGGCTGGTGTAGCAAGCAAACAGAGCAAGGCTTTAAAGGTGGCAATGTTTATTGGACCATCCGATGGTCACTGGGGAAGAGGAGCAGAAAAGCCATGTCATGTTGCTGATGGTTTTTCTCTGACTGATCTCTGCTGGTTTGATGAACACCTCCCTACCAGCCTGGCTTTACAGCATTTTCTGGGCATTTTGCAGCCGCTCTCCATAGGGTGAGGAACTGGGCAGCACCATCTGCTGGGAAGCAGCAGAAAGCCACAAAGCTTGTGCCACAACGGGGGTCCAGGCTGGCTTCCTGTGGGAGGAAGCTTTGGGTGACACCAAGCAAAGGTGACAAGTCACTCCCCTGAACGGGAGGCACCCGCAAATGTTCCCACCGAAGAAAATAAGTTTGCTGCAGAGCTCCAAATGCTACTTCCACGTTTCAACCATCAGGATTGCTCTCAGTCAAGTGCAAGTGTCAGCATTAATTTCCCTGACAGGGCTGACTCACCCAATAGCAGCTTCAGGGCAACTTGCTTGCAAGGCCCCACAACAAAGTCAGCTGAAGAAATTCATCCTCAGTTTCCCAGATAACTTACAGACCCCTTAGGTCTGTGCTTCCACCTTGTTTCACACCCCAACACATTAATAAAAGAGAAAAAAGAGGGTTTTTAGGGCAGGTAAATCCCTGAATCTGGTTCACAAAACAGATGAACAGATGGATGTATTGGCACAACAAGAGGCTGGTGTAGGACAGGAAGGAGCAGTGGAAGCTAAAGTCAATATTGCCACTAAAAATACACTTTTATAATTCAGCATCCTTTGGAATCTCAGAAAAACAGGTATCAAATATAAAAGCCAAACTAAGTTCATTTTGTAAGTCAAACAAGATGTTTCAGTTATAACATTCAAAAGAGCATCATCACTACAAGGCAAACTACAAATAAATGTTACGATTTCAAGGAAAAATAAGTACAGAAAATCTTGGATGTCCTGTTTGACAATAGGATGACTTTAAAACCTTCACCTAAGCTAGCTCATTTTTGCATGTAATCAATTACCCTCAAATCCTTTCAACTAAGCTAATAAATTAGTGATGTCAGAGGTGCTGAAACACACCATCTGTCAGTTTTGCTGTACAAGCCTGTTCTCTCCAATTTGTGTCTACGATGGAAGATTTAGCACAATGAACCTTTAAAGAGAGCAGTGAGATCTGAGTAAGGTGCAGAAGGGCAGGTGGAACTGACCCTATATCTCTGTAGGATTTGGATTTTCCTCCTGAGTGGGTCCATATAAAACTTTAGGGTTCTCTTAATTGCAAATTAAGAAATACATAAAACCCACTGAAAAACACAAAGCTTTATTTAGAATAATGATTTTTCCACTGTGTTCCAACTTTAGTTGACAATGATGCCAAGAGCAATAGCACATGATGGAATTACATGGGCAAGGGAAAGTTCAACATAGCTTCTGGTGCTAGCTGCGTTACTAGCTAGATTGGGAAAAGCACCAGCTGAATACTGACATTTATTTTGTTTCTAAGTCCAAAATATTGTGACTCTTTTCAAAGCCCTACACAAAAATTGGACAAAAAATATGGATTTCTGGGAGACATAAGCCTTGCACCTGAGAGGAACTCCGAGTGCTCTGGAGTAAACTAGGAAGCACCTCAGCCCATCTCAACCAAAGCACTGTTTTGTGATAAGAGAATAAGGTTCAGCAGCACACTGCAATGAGTGTTTGACATGGCACACCCTTTCAGAATGCCACTAAAACGAAGTCAGATTTAAGAAATTATTTCCAAACCTACCTTTTGAAATTACCATCCCCATCCCTCTCCCTCCAGGTACAAACAGGGAGGGCACAGCTCAAACCCAGAGGCCTGGGCTCAGCCAGCAGCCTACAGGTCACTGCTCTCCTATCCCTCCTGATTTTGGGATGCTCTGATCCAAATGGGCAAGGCTGAGACAGGAAATAAATGGGGGCTGAAAGGAAACAGGCTCCAAGTCTCACAGCCAGCAAAAGCCAGTTTCCAGGGAGCCTGAGGAATGTTTGGGAGCAGATGCTGTGAGAGCTGAGGCTGCTGCTCTAACACAAGCAGTGCCAGTGGAAGCATCAGCACTTCCACAACTCACCGAGGCTGATTCCTCTTCTGCTTAAGCTTGGCCAAAACCAGCCCTTATCAGAAGCGTGGTAAACCACTGAGACTGTGTTAGATCCTCTTCCTCCTGCCTTCTGATCCTAATTTCAGCCCTTGTGACTGCAGGGGATGCGCTTCCTGTGCGACACCATCACGGAGTGCTGGGACCACGACCCCGAGGCGCGGCTCACCGCCCACTGCGTGGCCGAGCGCTTCAACCTGATGGCACAGATGGATTGTGACGACATCCTCAACAACAACACGGACAACGAGGCCAGCAAAACGGCTTCTCCAGCTGGGGAGCAGCAGGACAGCGACGGGAGCAGAGACGTTCAGTGACGCAGCAGGAAAAAGCGCTCGCCAACGAGGAACAAGAGGATAAGGGAGAAGCATTTAGCTCATGGCGGGGAAAAAAAAACCAAACCCCTGTTTTTCAAAATGGAACTAAGAGCTAGTACATAAATTATTTATAAGATCTGCTTCCTCCCACAGATAAAGTGAACTGTGGAATCAATATTTTGGTTAAAGTGAAACATTATTATATGAACTGACTTTGTACTTACTTAAAATGTATAATGATGCAAAGCATTTCTTTTATTATTTTTTAAAATAATAATGTTTAATCTTTTATTAATAAGCACTTGAATTCCATGTCTATCTTTTTTAAGTCCTTCCATATTGTCATCATTAATTTCTTTTCTAACTTATTCTGCAGTGATTAAAACAATTTTCCTCTTTTTAAACAGCCTACACATACACACACAAAATCTGTTGTAGCAGGGAAAAAAGATAGCATGAGATGTACCACACCCTCTAGGGAAGAAATGCTGACATCCATGAAAATCACTCATGCAACACCCAGTTTGCAAAAGCCTGATACTATGCAACTTCAACATACCTTTCCTCACTGGGGAATTCCTGGGTTAATTGTTAGTTCAGGTGGGTGTGGGAAGCTTTTTTGAGAGAGAAAAAAGAAGTCGCCAGTGTAGACATGGCTGCTTCACTATAAAAACTGTCCATGCAGGATATCTAGACAATCCTTTCCCCCATCAGACCAGTTTCCAGCCACTCCAGCCAGATCCGTGCCTCAGTAGCACCACGTGTGGGCAAATTCTTCTGGAAACTCTCACACCCCCCTGCTGGGTTACCCCACCTGGGGAAACACGATCCCACTGAACTGAGACCTTTATTCCCATGATCACCAGATCAAACCAGGCTGCCTCTGTTCTGGAAAGCAATTAAGGAAAGGTAAGTCACACCTCGCTCTGAACCCTGGTACTCTGCAAACCCCTCCACCCTTGGGAGCAAAGACCTCAGGTGCCCCTAAGTCCCGAAAGCCCCCACCCGAGACACAGAGGTGACCTGACCCGCACAGAGATGTATTTTTTCAGGATAGCATCCAGAGGAATACCTTGCTTGCCACCACACAGCCGCATAGATGAAGCCCAGAAAGAGGGGAAGGGAGAAAAACCATGCCCCAGCCACAAGTTTTCTGCAGCTGAAGCTCCTCGATGTGGAGCAGGGAAGCAGATTT
Organism: Regulus satrapa; assembly: GCA_013396955.1. NCBI lineage: Eukaryota > Metazoa > Chordata > Aves > Passeriformes > Regulidae > Regulus > Regulus satrapa. The sequence continues at coordinate 259,808 of VWZN01011104.1, forward strand.
GCAGGGCTGGTTTGGTTCTCTTAAGTGCTCAGCTATGACAGCACTAACTCCATATAAAAAAAACCCTTTTCTTCTCTAGTTATTGTTTACACCTCCCTGGACTGTTTTTTTACACCTGCTAAATTAAAAGCCTAGAAACAAATTGTCTCTAAACACTTCAAAGAGGGACAGAAAGGGAATTAATTAGATTGCACCAAATCTAAATAACAATATATTTGCTTAGCTACCACTTATGCCATCTGCAACTGTGACCACACCTGTCATTCTCAATAATCTTCACCTGGCTGCTACCTCCTGACACCTCACAATTTTCCAAGTAAACCCTTTTCTCTTGAAGCCCACCCTCCCCAGGTTCCCCACAAATACATCTTTTCCAACCCACCTGACTTCAACCTCTTTTCTTTAATATATTACAACCACTGCTCTAGTAAAAGAGAAACAGAGCATGGGCCAGGTTTTCTGTCACAGAGATAAAAAAATTGCAGGAACACACTAAACTCCCTCTCAGGCTGTCCAATCTTTCCTTCCCATACTATTTTGTGCAGAATTTCCATGCCAAGTTCTGCATCAAGTTGTTTGGACACACTGATGAATCTGTTCCCTTGTTCTTCCAAGCTCAAAAGGATTTAAAAGACACTCTGACATGTTCTTCCCACAGGTGACAAGGACAGAGGGGGAGCAGCCTGTGCAAACTAGACATTGAAGGCTGCATCTGATTCTGATGACTGAAATCCAAATTCTCCTGGGGAGACTTCATCCTAGGCTTGACAGTTCAAACTCTAAATATGCTGAAAAACTTTCTCTCTTCCCCAAACCCATGCCTAAAATCTCGAACAACCCGGTTTGCATAGCGCATTCTTTTTTCATAAAACACAAATCCATCAGGATTACACACCTGAATGCCTGGGTTAAACAGGGCTAACTTGTCACACTCTGTTTCCTGCGAGCAGCAGCAGGCTGCACTGTACCTCTAGAGACAGACACTTATTTAAGATCCAAGATCTGTTTATGATTCAGGGAGGCTAAAACCACTGAGATCAATGAAAATTCTGCTCTTAACTTCAGTGAGGCCCAATTGAGCCAAGAAGACAGACGGTAACATGAGCCTGTGTCCTATTTTGCCATGTTCCCTGTTGGAACACACTGTGGTTCTATCAAGTATCTACACAGGAAGCAGCACTGAGCCTTTCCCTCTGCTCCAGAAGGTGCAGGATGGAAACAACACCAGTTACGCAAGAGAATCAAATCTGGTCAGAGTTAAAAATACATCCATTATTCTGCAGGGTGTTCGCCACTCTTAGAAGAATCACAATTACAATTTAAGCTGGATAGTCAGTGGCTAGACAGTTTTCTTTTTAAATGGTTTTCAGCTATGTCCTTTGTTTCTAGAACCAGAAACTTGCATCATAATTAAATCCATATCAGGAACCATTCCAGCTCTGGTGCTCCCTTGAGCAAAGGAAGGCTTTACTTTCTTTTTTTCCTAGAAACATCCCCATGTTAAAAGAAATCACTTCATGTATTGTATCAAAGTATTTCTTCAGCATTAGGTCTATTTTTACACAATAAAATTAGTAACAGCTTTCTTAGTGTGAAACCACAAGCATACCAGATGAGGGAGGAAGAGAAATAACTTGACTAATAGTATTATATGAGGAACACAAAAGGGTTTATGGTCAACATGGGAGCTTTTCAGTCTCACAGCCAACACCTTGACAAATCCCAAATCAAAATTTTAAGCTGAGTTTAGTGACTGAGTTGCAAGTCTGTATTTTAGTTAGCTTGGTTTGAAGAAGCTTTGGTAGAAGTTTGACCCCTGGAGCGTGCTCAGCTGAAAAAGGTTTGGTTTTGCTCTGATCACTGCAATGTTAAAAGTTGGGTCTTGTACCACAACCCTTATTGTTCATTTAAAGCAAATGTGCCATATGACAGGCATAAAACAACTATGACACATACACAGAGTTACTCTGTTTCTCTACCAGTCCCATTTTGGAGCAGGTACTGACAAACCATGGAAGAATTTCACCCATGGCCTCCACGATTCCCACTCCAAATCCTGGAATTGGCCAAGGAGCCAAATGTGCCACAGACCCAGAAACAAGGAGGAACTAATCCCACTACTTTAACTTTTATTTTTATTCCCAGTTAAACATGAAAATGCCCAATGGATATCCAAAACTATCACAATGAGATGGTTGTATAGAATATCATAAACAAGACAAGTAGGGCCTAAAACATTCTTCTGCTGGAGAATAGTTACCACTCAAGCACATAGTGCCAAAATATCCCACTTTTGGAACCAAGGAAAGCCCAGACAGATCTCCAGCATGAAAGAAAACAACCACCTACTCTTTCCTGGTCACCTGATCTCTAGGAAAGCAGACAGAACAAATGAATCATTTTGTAGCTTTATTATCCCCCCCCCACTTCTCACAAACGGACTATGACTTGCATTGAGATCTCAGTGCATTTCACAGCAAAAAAAAAAAAAAAATGTACAAGAGGATCAAAACAGTTGTGCATAAACCCAACTCTTTTTTTTTTTCTTTTTTTGCATGATTTACAGTTTGTGTTGAAAGTTAACATGGTTATTTAAACCTTCTGATGCATTCTTACACTTGCATCTTCTCTATGGAAAACATCTTACCAGATCACACAGTTGTGAGCTCTCATGATGTTGGATCAGGTGCAGCCATTGCCATGGCTGGAAAGTGGCAGATAATGCTATATACACTGATTGGAAGACTACATCAGAAGAAAAAACAGATTAAGGCACCACTGTTGGAAAAATTAAGGTAGCTTGTAGTTACAACAATAACGAAAGCCATAGTAAGTACTATTCTTAATTGCCAGCAATTCTTAGACTTCAATAAAATAGTTATAAAAAGGAGAAGAAAAAAAAAAAAGATGTTTGTACCTGAATACAGTTTCCTGATATCTGATTGTGTTTCAAATCAATACCCAGTCCTCAGCATAATCAGATGTTTGTTTGGGTTTTTTTATGGTAAGATGAAAAACCAGGACCTACAGTCCATGTATTCAAGGTCACATTTCACTGTTTTGTTCTGAACGACACCACAGGAGAAAAAACAAAACAACCCAAAGGACAGTTTGTAACACTGATACTTCATCTCTGAAACTATTAGATGGGCAGAGAAATTTAAATACAAAATTCTACGTTTTCTGTTCATTTGGAAAGCCTTAGTCCTCAGGAAGAGAAGTTGGAGGAGAAAAAACAGACCAGATCTCACTATATTATAACTTGAGAAAAAACAGTCACTCAAAGAGATTTAATAAAATTAGAGCTGAAAAGTGTTCAAATTACTTTTCCAATTCAAGTCAATTATTTCAAGTATATTAAAACGTTTCAGAGGAAAAAATTTCTCCATGGTTACGCTTCTAATTGCTTTTATAAATCCATAAAAAAGAAAAGTAGTCTCTACGTACATCCCATATTCCTCCAATGCATGCGCGCGTTCTCTCCGAAGAAAAGGTCGTCATGATCCAGTTGTTTCTTAATACTGATTTCAGGCACATCTTCCAAACGCCCTTCCAGTTTTTCCCAAGAAGGTTAATTACTGGGCTTAAAAGCAGCAATCTTCTGTTGCTGTTGTCTACACGTGTACTGAGGAGGCTTCAGTGATTCAAGAGCTTGACACAGATTCCGGAAGAGTTCCTATGTCACTCTAAAATCCAACAGGTTCCTTCTTCTCTCAGGCAGCTTTTGCAATCAGATCTACTTAGAAGAATCTTACACAATGCAGATAAAATCTCTTGGATCATACAAAAAAAAACAAGGTGGTTGAATGTACCTGGCAAGTTTGTCTCTACAACTTGGATTTTTACCTTTTTTTTTTTTAAATACCTTTAAAGTGCCCTAGTATAGTTATTTCTTTATGCTCATTTAAACTTGCACAATTACATAAAAAGGGGACACTCAGTGTGATTACCGTGTTCTGAGAGACAGAGGAAAAGGAGAGGAAAATCAGAAAACTCATCTAAAAGCAGCTTTTTTTCTAGTTACTGTCCGTTTGCTGAGTTTGTGCGGCAGAGACTGTTTTCCAGAGGGGTTTATGGTAAACCCAGCCATCTCCCTGCAAGTTAAAGAGAAAGTATGGTTATCATCAAGACACTGCCTTCACACAGCCGTTAGACTGATGGCTGTGAACAGCAGAGGGACAGAGCTGGCACCTTTAGCTCCCACAGCCTGAGGCACAGAGACCAGCACTGCTGACACTGAACAGGCGCGAGCCACCGCGTTCTCTGGGAGCAGACTGCTGGTGCAGTTAGCCCAGTCAGAAAGCACTTCTCAACTGCGTGATCCAAATCACTTTCAAAAGCCAAATAAGCAGCCAGCACAGAGGCAGTACCCAGGATAATCAGCTCTACCTCAGTCCCACTGCTTTCCTGGAAATGCAATGCTCACGATCACATTTATATGTTTTCTGAGTACATCTGTATCCTGGATTAGCAACAGAATTTCATCTTTTGCAAATCTAACAATGCAGCTATCTAACTTGGAGTTAATCATACTAAGCTTTAGAGACCAAAAACCTTCATGGGACCTCTAGTCCTGAACTTGAGAAAATAAACCTGGAATATTTCCAAGAGGAAGAAACCTTTGAGCCTATGTTTAAAACCCTTAGTAGATCACAGTTATGGGAAGAAGAGGGATAATTACATTACTGCAGTGTAACAGATAAAGCTTTCACTCTAAGGAGAATCTAAATTACTACAGCATTAATTTTACTCAAGAACTCTCCTGTTGCAAAGGGCTCAGCAAAGGTCTCTACGCAAGCAAGGTCTCATCACATGGATCATAAGAAAAGCCTCTTTCAAAGTTATCATACCAGCATCATCCAATCCTCCTGGGCAGGCTGCTCTTCCCCTTGTTAAAAGTCTTACTATATTATTCCTACTACTACGATGAAGTACAGGTTAAGAAACTGAACAAATAAACTCTATCCAAAATGAAATGTAGAGGAACAAAAAATGTGTTGAGAATGAACTCACATTCATTCTTGCTAACAATAATATGTCCTGTACATAAACACACAACCTCTGCAAAATAAGTACTACTGATTATTTTCTTTGGGTATTTACTGTCACAGTCTGCTTACATGTGTACGTGCAAACCTATTTTCCATGTGCCATTGAGGAAGTGCTTGGGAAAAGAAGTGGGACCAGAAAACTGGAAAACATTTTGATGCAAAATCCAAGCATTTACAAAGTGCAACGAAGTCACACCTTTACATGCTTAGGTCTATTCTGATAGGACACAGACTCATATGTGCTCCAGCCTGCATAAAAGCTCTGCTTCTACCTTCATCAGTAGCAGATAAGTGCTTGGAAACTTACATCTTTAAGGAAGTATTTAGTACACCAAGGTGTTTCTGTTTCAGCACGAAGCCTCTCCTCATTCCTCTGCCGTTCTTCCAGGGCTCGCTTGTGCTCTGTAGCCTTATCGATGTCTCCATCCCGCAGAGACTCTGTCACGTGCTGCCACAGCCTCCTACAAAATAAACTGGTAACTTTCCTGCTCCAAAGGCTTCCCAGCCAGCCACCTCAAACTGCAGGATCACCGTGGAACAGGAGCACTCTCTCCACTTACACATGACCAGCCCAGCCCAGGTCAAAGCGCTGCAGTGCAAGTGATGGCTCATGGTGAAGTCTTAGAGCAACTCGGAGCAGGAAGGAAGGGCTCTGAGGTTCTGGCAGTGCCAGTCTAATGTCTGCAAACCCTTTAAAGCTGCTACTGGAAGTGATATTCAACAAGCAGCTTCTTGGGAAGATGTCAGGAGCTGCCCTGCTGTGTAGCTGATGGGTAAAAACAAAACTAATAGGGAGATTCTGTCCTCTGGTAAGAACTTAAAAAACCTCCCATGCTCATAAACAGGAGGCAAAATGAACATCCAGATGTCTGCACTAGGGTTTTGCACTTTTTTTTTTCCTCTTTATTTTTATTTTTAGAAAACATTAAAAAATTAGGATCACAACTGCTAAGCACTATCCACAGATACTATCTGCACTAGCAGGTTTTCCTAAGGCACTCACCAGACTGCTGAGGACAGAAAGTGTCAGACAAGAGCTTACTCATACACTACCTAGATTCAAAGGGGCCTTGCTTCTCCAGGGGCCGGACTCGTTTTCTTGTCACAGAGAGCTTTGTCAAGTCCACGTATTTGGTCTCCCCGTTGCTGTAGGTGAACTCAAGCACACTGTTCCACTCCCCCTGCACTCTGCACACCACCGTGTTCGTCATGTTCTGCTTCACTTCACCTGTGACTCTAGGAAAGAAATTTATTTTTTTAACAGCCATGGCTGAAGAAACCTGAGGACTATTCCTTGCATAATCATTCAATCCTGAATGAGCTTGCAAACTTGTCACACTGCCTTGAAAAATGTTAGTTACTTGAATTGCATTTGTGTGGAGAAGCTCAAAGAGCAAAGTGACTTTCACTCACTGCTCTAGTTCTCTTCATGTTACCCAGGAAACTCCATTATGGGCTTCAACTTGTTTCAAGCCTCTTAAGAAAATTGAAAATGAAAAAGAAACTAACAAGGCTGATTCACATAGAACAAGCAGTTGATTATTTCCACTTGAAGTATCACATCTGATACATAGTTCAGACTTAAAAAATAAAAACTAAACTTCCTAGCAAGAATATCTCTCACTACCTGCTGGCACTTCATCTCCCATCTTTACATTTCGACCTTCTCCTTACGTAGGTGGTCTCATTTTCATGTTGCTCACACAAGCAGCAGACACACAAAGGCAGAAAGTAAGGTAGGAAACTAGGAATCAGGAGAACTGCTTTTATTCCCTGTCTCTTCCACAGAAACCTCTGCCAGTAACAAGATAAGGAAAATGTCTTTCTAACATGCAGTATTTCATTCAAAGTGTTGCATAATGCTCAAGTATCATCATAATTACACATCTGGATGCATATTTTTCTTCTCAACTTCAAGACCTGTAACAAAGACCTCGTGACACCCACTTCATCCTGACCCAGTTTTTGAGCATTGCTAGGCAAGCAAACGGCCAGTCTCAAACATAACTTTTCTCCTAGAAGCAAAGAAATGAAAGGGTCTGTGCACTGTGCAAACCAGACTTGATTGTAAGTGTGCACTTTCACTTGCAGGATTCACAGAAGATACTATCCTCCCCAGCTCCAATTAAACTGCAGTTACCTGTACACAGCCTCCCTAAAACTCACCACTTTCCAGCCCTCCTGCATTTCATCAGTGCTCACACAAGGAACAGGCTACATCTCCTCCCACACTTCTGTTGTGTGCAGCTGAGGACAGCTACCTTGCACACCACCAACTTGCTCTGATGTCCTTTGAACAACTGCATCCTGGAGAGTGGAAAGGAGCACTTCTGTGAGCACTCCCCCACTGAAGAGGGATGATGCCTCAGAGGAAAAGGGAGCACAAAAAAAAGGACACAAGTGCCACTTCCCTTCTTCCACACACACTGGTCACTTCCCACTGCGCCTGCACCTACCCATCCTCCCCAGTCCTAGCATCAAAACAGAGACATTTATCTCTCAAGCAATGAAGTGAGTATCACTGGTCAGAGCTTCCAGCACAGAGATATTGGATGCCAACCTGCAGGGAATCTCCAGGGCAAGGGGGGAAAGCTCAAAGCCAGCTCACAGCAGGAGGCAGCTGCCAGGACTTCTGTCACCCTGTGGTCCAGCAGCTCAAACCTAAATTAACCTCATGAGAAATATCTTTAAAAACCCACACTGATAAATATATGTTGTTCATACTGTTTTCCATTACAAAAAATTCAGATTTATTGGCAAAAAAAACCCCATGATCAATAAAAGCATATTTAATTTCTTTTGTGGAAGTTAAGAAGCACTAACAATTACTGAAAACAGAAGACAGAGCAGCTGACAAGCAAGCAGCCTTAAGTTTGTGCTGCTTCTCATCCTGTAATTTCCACACCTCACTGAAACTGTTACATATGGTGGAGTCCCCATCCTCCTCATAAGAGATCTCTGAACAGCCTGAATCCACAGGATGCCAAAGATGAGCCTGGTCAGACTCTGCAGTTACTTCTTCACAACTTTAACAGCTCCGTTTTTTCCCAGAGTTGTGTGGTAAGAAGACAACACTGACAACCAGTATTTTAATATCAATCTCAAAATTACTGCCTCTATTCAGATGAAAGTAAACAAAAGTAATATCACTCATTACTGAGGGGCAGTACTGAACTGCTCCATTAAACTCTCATTACCTGTCTTTCTCCAGACTGCACTGCTCTGACACACAACCACAGCTAGCACTGCAGACCACAGTATCTGCCTGAAACTGCACCAGTGATTAAAAAACTGCTGGCACCTCTTTGTAATCCTGGCATGACTGATACATGCCTAGCTGTCCATTACCATTATCCTCTACTCCATCCAGGTACAGGACCAAGGAGCCACCATCCAGCTGAGGTCTAACAACAAGGGTCACTCTACAAAAAAACCCATACCATTGCCATAGCAACTCCTGTGAGCTCTGAGTAACCATGACAACACTGCTGCTTCCCATCAAGAGATTCCTCTGGCAATGCCCAATCATCAGCATGTCAAATTTTCAATAGTTACAGCACCTTGAACAGATCTCTCTTTAAAAAGCCTCTACATCTGTGACTAACTTCAGAGAGACAAATAACAGTTTCCAAATTAAATCACTGAAGTAAAAACTACATCCTCGAACTTATCTCTTATGACACAAGAGTAGCTATTGCAAAGTGGAAGCTACATCGTGAGCCATGGAAAAAAACACAAATGATGTGTCACTTTCAAATTGCACCAAGTGAAACGGAACTACACGTAAGCTTCAGTTCTCCACAAGTGAGATCAATCTCATTTCAAACAAAATGTTCTCACCGATGCAATTTGCCACCGTAGAAGGGCTTGGTGTGAAAGTTAATACTTGCAGAATAGCCAGTTTTTGCACAGTTAATGTTGACTTTTCCTCCCAGCTCTACCCAAGGAACAGTTAAAATTGAGCGGGCGTATGCACAGGGCAGAGAGAAGGTGTATTCTTCCCCGTGTTCCAAGAGATGTAAGACACCTGTGTGAAGAAATACAAGAATCTGTAAACCAGCACCATTTCACAAAAGGCCAAACAAGTTGTTGAAACAAATAGTCAATACTACATCTGGTTACTTTTCCTCATAGCCCCTCACACAAAAAACAGAAAATCAAAAAAAACCCACACAAGAGTAGCATTTATTAGATTCTCGATATAAACACTATCCTGGAAGCACTAACTTGAGTAATGTGCATTAAAGTTCCTTATGAGAAAAGACATCTCAATAATACTGTTTCATAAAGTACAATCCTTTGCACTACTTTTCAGTAGTGCATATAAGGGCTGCTCACTCTCTTACTGATGGCTCTGAAGCATGGCAAGACAAGGCTTACTCTGACAAAAGGCAACAAGGAATGAATTCCCTGAACTGCAGATCCTGAGGAAGGCTCCTGCTTTCCCTTTCTATATTACACCTTACCCCATCTGAAGGCAGGCAGCAGAGACAATTCTCCTTACTGCACCTCTCTGCCAAGATAAACCCAACTACCTCCAGACATCAACTTTTGCAATAAATGTAAAGAATCTCACTAAATACAAGAATTTTTATTTGGGTTTTAAGATTAGTGGGTTTGATTCCTATAAAGAAACCAAAAGTACAAGATCTCCCTGCTGCCCTTACATGAGCCCAGCACATCTAACTGCTGCCTGGCCCAGCCGTGCCTCTGGAGCACAGAACCCCTGGGTGTCTGACATCAGCACAAACAACGTGGGAAATTCTGAAAAAAGTTATGATGTGAGAAAGATCTTACAGGAGATATCAACTTCAGAAATTACCCATACAGCCAAAGATGTGCCTTTCACATACCCTGGCATTCCCTTGGTCCTCCTTGTCCACTTGCTTACATGCAAGTGCCTGGAATCCCCTGGTATGGACAAAATGCACAGGGGACACAGAGTGGAAGAGGCTGTCTCACCTTGTGCAGTAAATACTAATAACTAAAGGAAAATTACAATTTGAGGGAAGTTACCCTTCTCTGTCCCTAAAGGATCCAATTTTTCTAGTCAAAGAAAACCAAAATGAGCATAGGAAGATTAAGTTCAATACAGAGAAATGCAACAGCACTTCTATTTAATAAATGTTTGATGCAAGTATATCAGTTTACATCACAGTAACTGACCTTTGGTTTAAAAAAATCAATATTTTATTCCCAAATATAATCCTGATTTTCGGCGAAGAATAAACCTTTCTATTTTTTCCTCCCATAAGAAGATCTGCCTGTATATTTTGAATATAACACCAAATTTGCCATCAAATTAATAGCATTTTCCACGAACTCCTAAAACGAGCAAAGCGCCGAATTTACACTTACCCTCGCCAACCATGGTCACTCCTATTGACATTCCAAGGAATTTACTCTTTGTCCAGACGTGGGCGTTGACGCACATGTTCCTCTCTGCGCACTCAGCGTAAAACCCCGAGACGGGAGGATGGTGGGACACCTGCTCGGCCACGAACTTCACCGTGTAATAGTCCGGCTCTGCTCGGCCTTCGGCGTCTTTGGGAGGAGTCCCTTGCTCCGAGGGGGAGAGAGCAGAGGAGCCGGCGTCGGCGCTGCCCTTGGGCAGCCTCCAGGAGCAGTGGAAGGTCTCGCCGATGATGGGGTTGTAGGGTTTCTTGGCGATGGCTCCCTTGCGGCCCTCGTGGAAGGAGGTGAGGTAATATTCCACGAAACGGATCATCCTCTCCTCGGCGCTGCCGCCGCTCGCGATGGCCACGAAGAGATCGGGGTGGGACATGAAGTCCGCGTACATCTCCAGCAACGACCGCTTCTCTAGGATGAAGGTGGGAAGAACCACCTGAAAATAAAATACAGATAAATGTAACAACCCTCGCTTTCCTTAAAATAAGGCTTAATGAAAACGGAGACAGGCTTTTTATAGGAGGAGTCCTTGGGAGGAGGATTCAGTCCTCTTTGGGGCACCACATCTTCAGAGTGCGCTTTCTTCTTCCTCTTGCAAGATGTGAGTAAAATACAGTGATTGGAAGCTCCAGAAGAGCAATTCACAAGGAGAAAAAAGCCCACTGAGTACCAGTGGCACTAAAGAGATTGAAGGTTTCTGAGCATTAGGCAGAAAACCCCCAAAACATCAAAGAGCTGCAAAGAGGTAACATGTCCCACATACCTGTGAAAGAGAAAACAAGCATGAAGGAACTCAAACTACAGCAAAGAAGGGTCACAGCAGGCATTAGGAAAGGTATGGTCTAATGGAGAGGAAATCTGGGAAGCTATGCCAGCTCTGGAGAGCTTGCAGAGTCTCTCTCCACACAGCAACTAGGACAAGCATCCATGAGAAGCAGCATAGGATGGGTCGATCCAGTGCCTCTGAGCAGACAGAGATGCCTTATACTTTCACAGCTCCATTCAGAACTATAAAAACCAGCAATCCTGTCCTTCCCAAGCCAAGGGCAATCCCCGAGAGGGAAAGGCTATGGGAATTATCAGTGTTTTCCTTCTCTGCAGTGGGAACAAGCCTCTCATAGCTAAACTCACACAACTGATATAGCTAACTGTTGTAAACAGCAACACAATATCTCAACCATGGGATCGACAAAACCCATTTAAATCAGCTGCATTCAGAGAGAAAAAGCACACACATAAGACTCCCTACTGCATACACTTGCCACCTTGATGCAACACCAACCTCGAGTATTAAGTAGCTTTTCCCTTCATTACCCTGATATTGATTTAAGTACAACTCTAACAACTTCATTACTTGTTTTGAAGTTAGATTTGTCCGCTTCAGTGCTTTGTCTCCTCTGAAATAAACACAAATTCTCCCCACACAGCCAAAAGTCACAACTGGGAGACAGGCTTGACAATTTGTTTCAACAAAGTGACAAAGATATCCTCTATCCAATCTTCAATGGAAGTGATAGAGTGACTTAAGCACTTCCCCCCCTCCTTAAGCAGCAGGGGATTTTGTCTGACCCACAGAGAGCAGGGCCTGTTCACACCACCTTGTCATTTTCCCTCTCAAATGTGAAACATAAGCTGCACAACACAAGTGTTTCTAGGGGCTATGCAGCTAGACCTTAAAAAACATAGGTTTAAAAAAAATAATAACAATCCATAATCCCAAAATAGAGTGTTTTCCTCATTCCATGGTACTGTAAAATCCATTTTATTTCAAAGTGCCTAGTGGTTATGGCAAGAAGTCTTCAAAGGAATAAATTGAACATAAGCTGGTAGCAGCCTGATTTTCCCAGATTTGCTGTCCAAGTTGTCTAATACCACCTGAGTATTAATTATTCCAAGCTGCTTGCTTTTGAGATCTGCACTCAAGTGTTAAATCCAATTCTTTCCAGTGTAACTTGGTTCTTGACTGCTTGTGAGCAAACACAGAAATGAGAATAGGAAAGAGGCTTCAACAGGCATCTAAAGATAGTTATGGGGGAACCAAAAGAAAACTTCTTTTCAGAAGCAGCATGGACACAGGTGCAGGGTTATACAAGTTGTGTGAGAAAGCAATATCAAGACAGAAAAAAGATCATGGAAAGAAAGCAAAATATGAGAACACAGAAAGACTAAGCTTCAAACACTGGAAAGAAGACAGGCCATTACAGGAAAGGTAACAAAAACATAGTAGAAAACACAAAGAGAAGGTAAATAGAAGAGATAGGTTTAGGTGAAATGTGCTGACTCTATCTCAGTCTGGGACATCAAATCTTGGGACCTGATGTTGCTACTGGCCACGATTTCATACTACACTCAATATTGTTCAGTACAGAAGTCGAGTTTTAAATGATACTTCACTTTTACTGCAGCCAGTCTTCACACTTCAGTTACTTACTCTTGTTAAGTCCATGCCAAGTTTCAGCTGAGACAAAAGATGCAAGATAACACTGCGCTGCTCTTCCACTGCTCCTAGATCATCTTCTTTATCATCACAGATATCCTCCAGCTCCTCATCTGGATTTATTTCTTCAGGCTCCTGGAATAAGATCCATAAACTTTCTCAAAGATGTTAACTGGCCAGACAGTATTCAAAAAGGACTTCATATTGTATTTAACTGCTCATGTATGAAAAAAGACTACATAAACTCCTGCAGAGAGCAACACAATGGAATTTACTCCCAAAATAAACAACAGCTAAAGAATTTGAATGGATTTGAAGATAATTCAGTGCAGATTCCATCTGGAGGATTCAGGCTTAGATTTCTCACCCTCTCTCATATGGGTAATGGGAAAAAAAAAACTTAAAAAGAAATTCCTGGAAGTTTTTTGAGTTCACAGAATGTCAAACATCTAACACACAAACAGAAACAGCAAACCAAAAGCGAGCAGCAATCCCAACCACCTCAATAACCCCCTCCACCTCCACACTACTTCAGCCTTTCCAGTGCTGCCATCACTACTCCAAAGGCTGTATCAGACTGTAGAGTTCCACCACCATCATCATGCCTGGGATCTACAAGCTGTGCTTCACAAGCATTATCACATTGCTGTGAGTGCAAGTATTTAACAGTGAAAGAAAAAAAGTAACCTGGAGTAGTTTTAATAAAATAACAGAACCCCAGGCATACACACACTGCCCAGCCGGTGTCTATGTAACCAAAGCAGACAGAGTAGAAATTTTATCTGCACCGTTTAAACAAGCACCACAGCACAAGCAGAAAGTCAAAAGCTTCAGGCAGGAAGGACAGTGGCATTCCTAGGGCTCTGAGCTGCATCCTCCTGGGCAAACAGCTGGAGGGAGGCAGATGCAGAGGGGAGAGGCACCGAATGCCATGGGAAGGCAGCAATCTGCCTCTGCCTAAGCAAAGCCCTTTGCTCTGGAGCAGCTGCCCTGGCTCAAGATTTTAGGAACATTCAACCACCAAAAATAGGGGGCCAAAGCCCTCACACAGAGCTCAAATCCTGATGACAAGGGCAGTATCACAGAGGTGACTCCTTTCCAAGGAGTCGTGCTGTTGTTCTGCTCTCAGAAATAAGGGAGCTGAAAATACCTAAGGGGAGTGATAACACCAGTCATACCTCAAATACATTAAGTACTCAAACTGTGACTAACTTGATTACTGAAAGGAAGGAATTAAGTGATTTAGTTGAAAGCTCCTAGTTTTGTTTCATCTTGTCTTTTTTTAAACTTAATAGTAACTACTCTGACCCATTTAAAAATCTATAAACTGTAACAACTGGAAAAGATCCTTTCCATTTCGATTTTGCTTTAAGATAGCCCAGTGCTATTGCAGAGATATAAAACAGCACATTATCTTTTCACAGTTACACAGTCTTGGCCAAACAACTGTGTGAAACCACCTAGCATAAAGAGGATGTAATTATGATTTTCTAGCTTAGTTAGGAAAACATGTTCCTCATCATAATCCCTGCTGGTTTTTTACTTCAGTGTTTTGCAATTCAAATTCATTTTGTCAGTTATAATAATACAGACTGTAGCTGAAAATGATACAGACTGTAACTGTATTTCAAATGCATTAAGCCACCCTGCAGTCAAACGATGAGAGTTGCTCAGATTAGGAAAAACAGATGAAACAAGACCTAGAAAAGAAAGGGAAATGTAATAGCTGAAGACCAGCAATTTTGTCTTTTGTTTGCTTAGGCAGTTCTTCTCGGGCCTATTTTGACAGTGTCATGAATTTCAGTTAGGTATTAATCCCTTGCATTTTATCTGAAACAAGTAAACAGTGAAGTGCAGAAAACCTATTTCAGTGCCTCGCACTACCACCCCAATTGGCTCCCTCCACCTGACAGCAAGTTACATAAAGCAGCAAAAAATTTGTTGAATAAACAAGGCAGAGAGTTTCATTTACTGTAACTGTCCTCACTCCTCCCCCTACACAGCTAACCAAAAGTATGAGAATAACTGACATTAAATCATTTTCACATAATATGATCGAAACATTTTCAGGTATTCCTCTGAATAAATCCCCACAGAAATGGGATGTCACATTACCTTACCCTTGTTAGCTGGCAGGGCTCTGCAATGGACTGCTCTTCTCTGACAGATGCTGGCTTGTTGATCTCTGCTGGGAAATTCTGAGCTGCTCCATTTTTGAAGTGGTTTGCCACGGAGACCTTCGGTTCCAACCAACTGATTGTCGTCCCTGAAGCAAAGGAAAGTTTGCGCTGAAGCTTGCTCATCCTCTGCAAGGTCACTAAACAGCAGTTTCCAACAAAAGAACTATTTTTTGTGGAATGAGCTGAAAGCAGCCAATTCCTCCTGCAGCCAGTGCCTCCAGCAGCCACTAAACAAAGGTGGTGCAATGAGACACCACCTTCAGTGATCATTAGCACAAACACTGGGATTGGTGAGCTGTAATACATGCAACTTGGACTGGAGAAACTAGTTGGTGTCATGAAAGGTGTAATCAGACACTGCAGGAGGAGCCCAGTATCATGGGAATGTTAAGCAGCCCCTACATTTCTCTTTAACTGGTACCAAAATTTTAAAAATACAGCTTTCCGCTTATCAGCTTCTAAAAATCTAGCTCTGTTCTAGACTGAAAACACCTAAAGCAGAAGTGCTGTTGTCACTGATTTCTCTGGAGATGGTGTTTGTCTTTTCACAGCTGCAGAGAAGGCAGGCAGCGTTGAATAAATGATAACTGATTGAAAAAAACAACAAAAAAACCCCAACAACAACAACAACAACAACCAAAAACAGAACAACCAAAAAAACAACCTGCAGGGTTTGGAAAGCTATTACCCACCTGATGATTCCAGCATCTCTAGTTACTCCCAGTTAATTTATCAGAACGGGTCGGGTTCCTCATTAATAATGCAAATGTTCCATTCTTTTTCAAAGGTTAATAAACGTACAGGTGATTCCAATCAGTTTTTACTGAAGAATACACAAACTGACAAACCATCTTGGCTGGGTTGCAAACCCAGAAATTATTGGGAAACCTCAATTTCTACCACCAGATAGCAGCTCCCTGTGCTGTACTAAACACCTATACTACCGTGTCTGTTGTCTCTTCCCATATGACACACAATCCTTTATTTCCAGACCCCTGTTACCTGCAACTAGGTCACATCCTCAACCAAAACAGGCAGAAGAAGCTTCATTTGGATAAACAGCAGCACTTCCACCGGGAAAATATTGAGACAGGAAAAAAGTCCAGCTTTGTTATTGAGACAAGACAATTTTTCCACAGCCAGGTAGCTTATATTCATCATCCACTACATCATAAGAAACAAGAATTCCTGACCACACTAAATTAAAGTTATTTAAACAGCAATTTCAAAGAAGTAAAAAAAATTAGATGCTCAGAATGTTGCTATCACACCTTTTTGAAAAGGTTTTACTTGTCTTAAAAACCACTCCATGACATCTGCCTTCTAAACTGTAACTCTCAACACACTAATCTCAAAGTGCATGTTCCAGGCTGCATTTAATCCACACTCAGTGCCTCTCTATTAGCTTGAATTTACCCAACAGCCTCCCTTTAATATTTTCCATCGGTTATACCTAAAATAATCTTATTTATTTTTGCTGTTAAGAGGGTATTTTTGAAAGATTTGAGCTACCAGCTGTGTTTTAATCTTTGTGAATGGACAAGGTGCCACCTTAAGACTTCTCTTCCACTGGAAAAGCATATACTAATCTGGTCTCAGCTATTTTGCATAGGCATAAGCCATTCTCCTTACTTGTGACATCCTCCTCCCCTAGAGTCCACATCAATTTCTTTTTTAAATAGTTGTCAGCACTTCCTCCTGGGTTTTCACTTCCCACATTTTTCTTCAAGAGTTGCAAATTGTTGTTGCCCACCACTTACGACTGGAATATAGGTGAAGTTAAGAGATGGAATTTTCTTGTTCATTTCTAAGTTTGTGATTCAGAATACACTTCAATGTGTTGGGCAGCATTTTCAGTCTTCTGATTGGTTGGGGTTTTTTTTCATTCATTTGGGTTGGGTTTTTTTTCATCTAATAATCTATAGCAAACTAGCACTCTTACATTACATCTATTCATTTTTAAGCCTGGCTCCACCAGTTGAACCAGAAGTATCCCTCCTTAGTTAAGAGGAGAAATCTAAGCTAAATGGATTTTTAAAAAAAAACCTCAAAAAAGTTATTGGTAATCCTTGACAGGAAAAATGTATTAGTGTCTCGAGCAAGGCCACAGCAGGAGGGAGATGGAAGACTGCAGAAAGACACACGCATTTTAATGGGTCTCTTTTTAACTCTGGCCCCAGCAATGCATCATCCAAATATGCTATTCCTCTCTTCTCATCTCCCTAGGATATGACCAGAAAACAAGATTTGGACATGTTCAAGCAGTATTTTCAGATTTGGCAATAACAGGCAGATACCAACTGAAGAGCAGTCAGCTTTTCCCTGCATTTTTTAAAAAATTAAAAACCTACACCACTTGTCAAAGGAAACCCAAACCAAAACTATCTTCTGAAGTTATTACAGTTATTGCACCCTACTTATGTCCCCAGATACAAGTCAAAAAATTATCTTAATAGTGCATATGTGAAAATGCCAAAACAAAAATACTGCTGATGTGCATCTCCCAGTGACAGTTAGGCATCAACAGTCAAAAAATTCACAGAGAACAGGAAGAGTTCTTTCAGCATAACTTCAGAGTTCAGACAAATATCTTAAGAGTTGCCATCCCGTTTTCTGTGTTTAAAATGAAATTTTGAACTGAAATGCAGCAAAAATAATTTAATTCAATCTATTTACATATTCTCTTTTAATGTCTCTGGTGACTTCAGAATCACAAACACTTTTCAAATAGTGTTAATACTTATATATAACTTTTTTTTTTCATTTTGGAAGCTAAACTAATTACACCTCTGAAATAATATGCCCTGGCAAAGCAGGTACCACAAATATTAGAGGAATATGGGACAGATGGGGAGGGAGATAACTTATGTGTGTACTTTGCTATATATTTACTACGTCTACTGATATCTGCTGTGCAAGAGAAGCAATTGAAAACCCTATAAACCTCACAAAAAGCCACGAAGTAAACACATGAAAAAAGGCACTGCAAGATGCAGAATTTACAAACAACCACGACCACATTCAGTCCCATACACTGCACATGAAATCAGGTAAAACAAATCCACTAAGCTCTTACTTGCATAGAAGTGATCAATTGTGCAGACGTGGCAACATGTGCAGACTTGTCAGCTGCCTGTGAATGCACATATTCCACACCCATGAGCAGGAGGGTTTGGGCATTTTTGTTTGTTTGTTGGGGTAGTCAGCTGTTTGTTAAAAGATATTTTCTATTTTTCTTAACCTTGAAGCAATTTTCATTGATTTACAAGTCCATTCTGGCCTCAGAATAGAATACAGCACTTGTCTTTAGACCATGCTTTAGACTAAGTCAGTAACTCAGAACAAGAATACTGATATTTAAACAGTATTAGCAAGAACAAGTGCGAATTTAGTTTTGTATTTTAATGCTTAACTGTAAATGGAATCTACATACATGTAAATACTTATAATAGGTATTCAGTGTGCAAAAAAAGGAATTTTAAAAGCATGGCATTTGGCAGAATTGAAGTGGACACTATGTGTCCTGGAATCTGCAATCCCATAAAATTCCCCCTCCACTATTACAGTTATATCCCAAAGGCAGCTTTTGTGTTGGAGTGCCTTACACAGTTTATTCTGTTGTGAGATGTTGTACAACAATTTGATGCTACATTTATGCAGCTGCTGCCACAGACTTCTTGATACAGTAAGTGACTAAAAAAATATATATTCAACATGTACAGAGATCCCCCTGGCACAAACAAGTCGGGGTCTGGAAAAATTCACAAGAAACCAGAGTCAGCAGTTTCCTTTGCCCATGTGTCAGTGGAACAAACATTTCTGCAAGAAGGAAGGGATTTGCATTTGTTACAGAGTTCTGCTCTCTGTGAGCACCTATACCCACCTGCTGGTAAGGATCCCTTCTGCTGAGAAGCATGTTGTAACTGGAGAATATGGAAACAGTCATTTAAGCAGTTCATGGTTGCCATGGAAGTTGCTTTGAGCATCAACAGGTCCTGATCCAAGGATGTAAGGTGACCGGAGGCAGGAAGGCATTCTATGCTCCTGATCAAGTCTCTCTGCTGGCCCTCAGCCTGAGACATCATCTGTCCAACAAAACAGTCACTTATCAGATGGCAGAAGTGTTGTGTGATACCTGCTCAGCTGTGCACACAGAGGATCCCAAATGGTTTCAGGACAATAACAGTAAAACTACAAGGTAACAGTTATATGTAAAATTAACTACTTTTTTTCTTTGACTATGAGAACTGTTACTACTACAGAGTCATTAAATGCATGATGAATCTACTCACAAAAATACATGGCACTTTATTAACAAGCAAAAGAATATTGAAGTCGTTTTTAAAAAAGGCAAAGAGGAATTTGAACAAGACTCCTGTTGCAGTAAATAGCAAACAGTTGCATGCCTAGTTGATAGGGATGGGGGTGAGGGAGAATTTCAGGATTACAAATATTTGAAAAATATAAAAGCTAANAATATATGAAAAATATAAAAGCTAAAATCCTAAGGCATTACCCACACGCACTCTGTGTGAGAAGTAATTAAACTCTGTGCTCTGCACAGCCTGGAATAGGATCTACCATTTGTGGGTATCGAGATTTTTTCCCTCCCTACAATCAGAGGTGCAGTACTTTACCAGCAAAGACCTGTATTCCTCATTTTGGCTCAAGCCATAAAAGATCTTCATTCATTGTCTGCACTGGCACCACCACTGATGATCACTATCTCAGCATTTACTTTGCAGGGAAGGAAGAAAAGCCAGCAGGATTTTCACCTTCATTCTATGTTCAAATTGCAGCTGTCCTGTCCTATTGTCATTGTTCCCCTTGCTCTGCCCCTTTCCTCCTTCACACAGAGCTCCACAGCCCTAAATCACAGAATCTGCAATAGCACACCTGCCCACATGAGGTACAGGGGCAAAGCAAACCAGCCATCAAGCAACACTGTCCTCTTTATACTCACAGAAACAAAATATTACCTGGTTTTGAATCACAGGGATGAAACCAAACTCGAAGAGATGCTAGTCCCCCTTCTGGGGAGGAACAACAAACAGCATCCATGTAATTGGACAGCACTACTCTGCAATCATTATGTGTTCTGGCAGTGAAGGTTCATGTAAGGAAAGATTGATTTAGCAGAGTAGCAGCAAAATTTCTTTTAAAAAAACCTTTAAAGAAACACGCATTTAACTGCTATGGCACTAGGTAGCTTTTTCACTCCAATTATTTAATTGCTAATCCTAGCAGAATCTGATTTTTTTTTCAGTACTACTACCTGCAATCCCCTCCAGGAACTGCTTTTAAGACTTTATGCAATACTTAAGGAACATGTATTCATCCAAGTTCATAGTATGCCATCTTCAGAACCTTTAAGGTCTTGGCTCTGTAGCATGCAAAGGTGTGAATTCACAGAGCATTGGCTCTTTAAAAGTGGTGTTAACTGTGCAGAGGCAGCCCTAGCATATACCAAGAGCAACAGGGCAGACAGCTACTAAAACATTTAGTTATAGATAGCCTTGCTATGCAAACACACCAGCTGCTATCACAACATGTGTCTCATTTTTCTCCAGTCACAAACGTGATAAAAGCCTTTGTGTGCAGTTTTTTTTTCAACTTTGAAAAAGTGTGCTGGCTTAAAAAGAAACCTCTCAAAAAACCCCACAGATAATTAGTTGACAAATCACCCCAATCCTTCTGGTGACCTTTACTGTTAGTAATTCACCATGTGGTAGGCCCCAATTCACTTCATTCCAGGATCAGGCCAGATAATAGGACAAGCCATGCTATGCTTAGCTATGAAGTTCAAATAGGCACAAAGAACACACTTTCAACAGTCCTAAGGTTTTTCCTAATTATATACTTTGGGAAAAAATATATATAGTGCCAGGAGCAGAAAAGCACAGTGACTAAAAATTCAAAACCTTGTAAAAATGCACAGGCTATTGTTCTCACTTTGCAAACATACAGGCACCTACCTGCACTTAGTGCAAGTTAGCAAAAAGATCTTCTTAAACCTCCTGCTTTGCACAGTAACCATGTCAGCATCATGACACATATTCAGCCAAGAACAAGGAGCAGTTAAAGGGAAAAGGACTGATAAGGAGACCCAGGTACAGAGCAATTCATGACAAAAATCAAAGAAGGTCACAATGTAGCAGACTCTTTTAAATAAGTTGCTCTTCCCACAGCTTTCCAAAATTAATTTCTAAGTATTCAAGCTGTACCATGCTCAGGGGCAACAGGCCCATTCCTGCCCTTCAGTATTTTTATTATATTTACAAAAAAGTAAACATTGCATTCAACAAGCATTTCAGCTTAAAAAAGGCAAGAAAACTAACATTCTGAAGAGCCAGCACTACTGAGGCTTCTTCATCTGTACAAGTCTAAAGTTTGAGCTGATAAATAATCATGCTATGCTACCAAACTCAGTAGCAACCAAAAGAGCATGAATAGCTTCCTGTGCTCTTTGCAACGCCAAGAAAAGTCATTCCACTTTATCCCAATTACAGGATGCAAGCCACTGCTTCAGTGCTCCAGCTCACACATACTCCTCTTTCCTCCCTGAAATTTTGAAGGCAGTAACGTTGTTTGAAAATTCAAAAGATGAGGAAGCCATTACTGAAACATTTTTGTTTTCCCGAGTACCTGGCAGCACTTCACGTGTCTCTGCATTAGCACTATAGGAGACATTACTGCTCTAAGAGGATAAAAACAGGGTGGCAGCAATTACCCTTCTGCAAGACATCTGCAAGAACAGTCTGCTGTGGAGAGAGATTCAGAGACTCTCACAGACTCCAAGGTTTAAAGAGGCAGTCACCTTGTGTAAACTACTGAATAATTACACCTTAGTACCTGATATAAATCAAGGCACAAGGACAGCATGCCACACCAGTGAAAGTATCTGCAACACCCATTTACTGGAGAACTTACCACGGTGCTCAGCCACAAATTTTAAGGTTAATGAGGCTCACAGCCTCTTTTACACCCTCTATACAGCACTCTTCTATTCCAGTTTGTCTAACTTCAATTTCTAGCTATTCATGTTTGCTGTATCTTTATTTTCTAAAATAAAAAGCCCTCCATTAGAAACATTTTTGCCAAGAAATGTATTACACCACACTAATTACGGTTAATATTAAAACTTAAAACTTATTAACATCAATACTCGTCCTAAGTAACACAGGTTGGCAATGTGTTATCTTTAGATAGGCAAGATCCACCCTGGATGTATTCACAAGTTAAAACCAACCAGGAGTCAGTCTGTTCCGTCAGTCAAGACAGAAAGGTAATTATTTCTGGATTTTTCTCCCAAAATACACCGCCTGAACATATAGGGAAAAAAAGCAGGCTCTCTGTTCAGTGACATCCATTCCTACAGAATCTGTCTAAATGAATCAGCATACCAGAAAATGGTATTAGCATTCTGAAATATCAATCATGACCAACTTCTCCTTAGTTGCAAGCAACACAAGCACAGCTTAGTCAGTTCTTCTATAGCTTGACACGGGAAGAAAAGTGTACAATATTATCATAGTACATGATGTGATATCCCTTAAGGATATTCCCTTGTCACTTTTAGTGCTATGACTTGCAAAGATGAGAACATGGTTCTACCTTCAGCATCAGGAGAGTACAAAAACTGCAGAGTACAAAAAAATCACAGAATGTACACCATGTACTTCTACAATTAGCCAGGGCAAGTTATTTATCATCACACAGCTGTGCAACAGCAGCTTAGGACATGCTACTGACAATATATCCAACATAGAACAGCAGGTTTGTCCACAACCTTACAAATAACACCACAGCTCTCTCAAAAAACTGTAATGGAATTCCAAGCATACAAACCTCTCTAACATCTACAAGGTGATCTGGCTGCATAATGGGAACTCTTTTTCCCGTTGGCAATCTGTGATGTCCAACATTGAAGAAGGAAACTGCATTTTGACTGGGTCTCCTCTGTACACCAGGAGAGTTGGCGCTTCCTTGGGATGCAAGAGAGAAGCTGCGAGATTTCAGAGGAGGGTTGTTCTAGTGAATAAATAAGCATATTGAGAAACATTTACAATTAATCCTAATAATCAGCAAGTGCTCTAATGTGAAAGATACAGCAGAACAGTTGAATTTTTAATTTTTTAAAGAGCGAGGAAAGATGGCAAAGCCCTAATAATGCATTAGAGCAGCAACCGCTAAATATTTTCCACTGTCTGCTTCTAGATGCCCTCTTTTATAGTCTAATTAAGAATAATCTGTGAAATGAGATTGATCAGTAAGTATCACTCCTCTGACTTGAAGATCAGCCCTTGATCTGCAACAGCATCAGAAATTGACTCCTAACAGACCCTGCAGGGATAGAGCTGACATTGAAAAGAATGGAATTTCATTTAGACCTACTAATTCAACTTATCTCTTACAAGAAAAGCAGCTACAAGATGCCAGTTGTAACTGAACAGCAAGATTTTATTCAGGTATCAGAATAGGTGCTATGGCAATCAGGAGGCTGTATGAAATACACTGTATGCATACCCACCACAGGGCTAGCAAATGGAAACAACAGCACTCAGATACAGTGCTGAGCAGTTTTTCCCTCAAACATGGAAATTCATCCTTAATTTATTGGTGGGCTGCTGAGTGGTTTTTAGAAAAAAGGGGTTAAAAAAAAAAGAAGAGAAGGAAAAAACAAAGAGAAAGAAAAAGGGCTTCAATAACACTGAAATTGTATTTGCAGGTACTTCTACCACCTGATTTCTGCCCCTGAGAGCATCAGTCATACCTTTCCAATAGCTTCTGTGTGATGCTGTGTGCAGATCTGCAGCCTGCTAACCCAGTGCTGCCGCTCTTTAGCATCGGTAGCTGATAAAAGCAAACCAAAAAGATTCTGTTAAATTAAGACATTTCAAAGTATGGGCAAAAATGACTACTTAATTCTTTAAAAGATCACAAGACTAACAGTGCAAAGTAACTTATTTTTAACCTAAAACCCATTTGCCTGTAATAACTACTAGGTTAAGTCAAGTTCAACACAAATAGTATATACTTTCTTCTTTCTTTATACTATTTTTAGTGTTACAAAATTAATTTTAAAACACCAACAAACCATATTTGCCCTCACAAATATTGCCATCTAATAACATGAAACATTTTCCTGGAATAAAAGTAAGGTACTCAAAATTAGAAAATTACAGCAAGTCTTCAAGGGACGAAATACTCAAAGTTAATAACCTAGATATCTGCAGCCTACAAAAACAGAGAATGGGATTTTATAACAGCCATAAGGTGGCTAACAAACCGAATGTTAGGAATAATGAAATCCTCTGTGAGAATTACCCCAGTATTGCTACCCACAATGATTTACAAAACTTTGAATTAGTACAATTTAAGGACACAATATGGGAAGATTAAACTCCATTCTACACATATGAAGTCTTCTGAAGGTCACCAAACCCAAACATTATGGAACTACCCATAAATTCAGACCATATCTAGCTGAAGAGTGGGATGCAAGTTTGGCACGTAATTTTCCAGGGCTTTTTTGGCCAACCAGGCTCTCTTGGCCCTGCAGCCAAGCAGCCCCAGGTGAGAGCCAGGACTGTCCCCTAGTGGAAAGATGCCCTGGCCAAGAATCCAGGTGCTACCTCTTAGTTTATACTGCTCCCCGCTGGCAGCGTTGACTGTGAAGGTGTGAGAGTCTTCATCACTGGGTGAAATGACAGCTCCAGCCAGCTGCAAGGTACCTCTGGGCTTCAGATGTCTAGACTGCTCATTCACAAAGTACTCCAGCAGGCCAGCATCATTGTTTAACACAAAATACCTACAAGGATGACAAAGCAAATACACTCAAGAAAACCAGCTCCTTTTCAGGGCTTTTTTTTGTTGTTCTTTTTTTGGGTTGGTTTTGGGTTTTTTTGTTTTTTTGGTTTTTTTTGTGCAGGTGGTGGTACTGGGAAAAGTCAATACTCTCATTACAAGTTTGCACAGATGGGATGGGGACTAGAATTACTTGTGTCAGGAAAAGCCTAAATATGTGAATTATGTCCCCAAAATGGCAAAAAAAAAAAAAATCTTGGCATTTTTTTCCTCAGAGTGCAGGGACTGCCCAACAGAGCAACATGCCCACAGAAAACCACTATAGTAAGATTTTGGGGATCAAAAATTATATCCTGGATCATTAGGGCTTAATATGCCCTTAAACTACATACACTAAGAGTAAAGCAGTCCCAGATACAAAGAAGCTGAGAACTATGAAACTGAAGCAATTCCAGATTTTTTTTTTCTTTTAATGGAAGTGGACATTATGCTACAACTTTCACTTGAGTTAAATGTTGAGTCACTCCATGCCAAGGCAGCACAGGTGGCACAGTGGGGTACACTAAGGACTTGTCTCTCCAACATGAATTTGTGTTGCTCTAGGAACAGCATTAAACCAGAAACCTGACCAGAAAATTTCACCTGACAGAGAGAAAATGAAATTATTCCGGGGGAGATGACACCCTTGGGAAAGGGAAAAGCCTGCTTGAGTTTGAATTTACAGTAATGAAGTCTTAATTGTTTTTAAGTGATAGCATTATTTGGCACAAGGGTGAAGACTCAGCAGAAAACATGAAGACAATATTTTTCCATGGAAAAGGAGAAAAAACTGAATGCTTTTTGCACATGCAAACATATTTATAAGCCACTAAATTAGTTAACTGCTTTACATAGCCTTTTCTATATTCATGCCTTAATACAAATATTATACATCTACTCACTATTAGCTTAATCTATTTGAGGTAAGCATAAGACTTTTGCATAAAGTTTGCTGACTAGAAAAAGGGAAATCTAAGTATTTTTAAAAAAGATTGGAAACTTGTTCATTTGGATGCTGCAGGTACCAGTATTACTAAAAAGCACCATAAAAGACTTACCGATCACAAAGGCCAGTGACAAGATTGGTGTATTTCATTAAGTAGCCACAAATATTTTCCATGTGATCACTATCAAAAGAGAGAGAAAAGCAATCAGACAATACCAAAGACATTTCAGATGCTCCCAGCTTCTGACATCTTTGTTCTCAGGAGATGAATTTTATGTTCATTTTTAGAATGGCACTATCAATAGAGAAAAGCTACACTTTAAAGATTTTCCAGCCTTGTCCCTAAAATAGTTTCTTAGACAATTAATTCAGACTTACTGAATTCCAAACAACTTCAAACCATAATTAGGTGCACCAATTCAACAGGCACTTCTAGACACACTTTTACAAGTTTCAGGTAAAGAATTTGTATCCAGGCTGCTTCTGGTTCCTCCTCTCTCACTTTTGGACTCCTGAAGAAAATTAACTTTAATTTGCTTATTAACAGACCCTTGGATTGCAGCCACCAACCTAAACAATCTGTAGGTGTTTTTAATCCCTTGTGTCCAGCACCCAGTCCCCTACACAATTGTTCTCCCAAACAGATGTTCTTCAGAACACAACACCCAAGTGCAGGTCACATCAACATATTCTGAAACCTAAACCAGAAGTCAAAACACCTCCTCCTCCTCCTCCTCTGGCCTGACAGGAAAATCCAGCAGTTTCTCCTTCAAAGATTCAACTTGCAACATCCACCATAAATGAGAATCCACCAAAGGCACTTGGCATGGAGACTTAATATCACTATAGGCAAAATACATAACCATTTCTGAAAATCTATTGCCCTAAATAAGGCTTACAAGTACCAGGGCTACAAATTACTCATTTTAAGCCCATGGTTTAACCACACTTTATGCTGTATGTTCCCATAAATTTAGAAACGCCTCCTCAGTGCCCTCACCTCACAGTAGGGCGTAATCCTACACTGAAGAACACTCTTGATAGACAATTTAGGTCCAGCATGAGAAAAAAGTTCCTATTACCACAAATAAGAATTGAAACAATAACCCAGATATCAGACACTACTTGTGTCTTCAAAAGAAATTTGTCTCTAATCTTATTTAAATTTTAAATTAAAATTTCTGTAGGTTGTAGTATGTTGAAGATTAAATAAAATCATTCAGAATCCACTGGGGCAGCAGCAACCTGTCATGGTTGTTAAATGGACAAAGTAGTCCCCACATCAGCAAAAAAGGGAAAAGTGGGGAAAACAGGGCTATGAGAGCCAAGGGATCAACTCCATTGTGGGTTTTGATTGCAAACGGAGTTGGGCTAAGTACTGAAGCTGCTGTCTACACCTCATTTGCAGACAGTATCACCAGATTAATTAGAAATCTGACAGTTTGATGAATAGAACATGTTACACTGTTTCATCTTCGATGAAGCCATTTAGGGTGACACTAATGAAAACAGCCACAGAGTAAATCACTGCCATTCAGCGATACAACACCCAGACAAGAGATACAAGAATGTACATATTTTGAAGGAAAAAAACACAAGCTGTTGATTTTTAATGTTACTTTTAAAAGCAAAAATATGCGTCCTAGCTATTACAGCAGCAATCAGTATTGCAGTAATATCCTGCAATGGAGAGCAGCCAGCAGGACTATCCAGGAATTTAATTTCTAATAGCTCGTTAAGTGGTACTACAGATAAAAATAAAACCAAGGAGAGCAGAGGGTGTCGTATATTTTAAATGTACAGAGAAGCTAAAGGAGACATAATCAAACTCATCCTCTGCAGACACCTCTCATTTGTTATTATTGGCACACAAGGGAAGTACAGTTTAGACTTGCTCACTGTCTTAATTTAGCTGAAAATTATGAGATTGCATAGTCATAAAAATGCATGAGCTTGGGTTTTAATCATCTGAAAATTGTCCCTAGTCACAGCTAATTGTTTTTCAGCTCTAGTGAACGCAAGCTACACCCTTGCTTTTCAGTGAGACAATGCACATAGCCCTGCACACTCGGGCTACAGCCACTGCAGCCCCATTAACTCATGTGCCAAAATCACGTAACAGAAACCCAAGAAAAATCACAAAGGGAACTTCAGACTGCAGGGAATGCAGCACGACTATGTGTATGACCTATGGAAGTCCATTCATCTGACAAGGGTAAATTAAAGAGCCTTTGATAAATCTGACCTCTTTTTGGGTGATAAAAATCAGATAAAATAGCTGATTTTGTCATGCAGAAGAACGCACCGTAGAAGGGAGTGCAGCTCTTCTGGTGATGTAGTTCCACATCCAACGACCATCACATTTTGCCATCATCTGGATGCTCCTTTCCCATCGGATTTTCACTTTGTCTAGACCCAAATGTCTCCAAATGCCTCTCCTCCAATATTTATCTCTCTAACCTTATCAGTCCCAGAGAGTTCAGCTGAAAGGCTTTGAAAACGCTGCCCCATGGAAGTCTAAGATAAAGTGACTGAGAACTAATATTTCGACATTTGAACTAAGGCTTATTTTAAAATAGGTGAAAATTATATACACCTAAGAAATCTAAACCCACCTGCAAATTGCAATTCACAAGAAAGTAAATTCTATAACTGTACATAAATCCATGACAGAACTACAGTTAACCTCCTAATCTTCTTCTGCATGTATGAAAAAATGCATGTATACAGAAAAATATTCTCAGTATTATTTATGAACAAGGCCAGGGATTCTAATTAAAACATTTATTCAAGAATTTTAAGATTAGTGCCTCCACAACAAGAATTAAACCAAGATACTTGCTAAAGCAGTGATATAAGGCAGTTGACATTTAAAAAAAAAACAAACTAAAAAACCAAACCCAATCTGAAGAAAACCCAGTAACATTCCAGTAGCATGGAATTGACAGCCAAGCTCTACAGAGCACTACAGAAATCTTGTAAAATGCTAGACTTTGAGAACAAGAAGTTGAGGTTCAAGCACTGGCTCTGCTCACAGATAACCACAGTTCCTAAAATACGAGTAAGCCCCTAGTGTTGTTTCACTGGAAACAGTGCTGGCAAAACCCGTCTCAAAGTCACCAGTGTACTTCAAAATCTTCCAAAACTTCTGACACAGAGGTTTTTGACTTCTAGAAAACAGATTTTAAAAGTCAGCTTGACACAAAACGCTGAGCAACATCACGCTGACACTGAGGCTGGCTCCCTTGGGATCTTCCCTGATTTTCAGAATGCCTTTGCATTCACACTGCTGTCGACATGCACGCACATGAACCTATGGTACGTGTGTCTTTCCGTAGCCAAGATGCCATTGCTGCTATTTAAAATGCTCACCGCAGTCTCAGATTGTCAGAGGAATAGCAACAGCTCGGCAACCATGAGTCAACAATCCCTTAAAGGCCCTATTTCTGTCGAAATTCGCATGTCCTGTCAAAGAAAGGAAATGTTGCAACAGCCACATCACAGTCTTAAGGCCATTTTAAAAATCTGATTTTGACTTTCGCTGGACTACTTTAAGTGAGGATATGATGCAAAACACAATCCAGAAAAAAATTATTCGGCACACGATGCAACTTCCAAACTTTAGTCCAGCACATCTACCACCTCCCAAAACCTGGGTATTTTTTTCCCAAAGGATGAACCTGACTGTCCATTTATCACAATTTTTTAGTTCATAAATCCTGTGAGATAGACTGAAACTACCCATGTAAGCAAATGACAGATGTCTGCAAACAATTACAATCCTTCCCACAAAATTATCTCTCCCTTCCATCAAAGATGTTTAGCACAAGCCAGATTTCTACGTAACTACGTGCTATGAGGAAAAAAAAAATCACAAAGGATCACTGTTAGCTTATTTATCCTTCTGTAGTTTTACTTGTCCTTTCCTAAGTTGTAGCAGCTGTCAGTGCCTTGCAGGGTGGTTTCCTGTCCCGGGGAAGAAAGAAGACAGTGACAATCAGGCCAAATTCCCCTGTATCCTGTTTTCATGCAGCACCCAGGCGCTGGACGCAGATACTGAGGAACAGTAGGCCCATAATGACGTCCTTCAGGAGCTTCTGCCAAGACACCCAGGCTCACACCTGACAAGTGCTGGGCCAACATTTCCTCTGAGAAGCAGCAGCAACGCAAAAGGCTTTGCCAACTTCTTTTCATACCCCTCACATGTAATTTCCATGAAAGCCCCACAGAAAAAACAAAAAAAAAACCAACTCAGCAGTGGCACAAAAATTACAGCCGTGGGGTAACAGTTACAGAGCAGTTCCAAGACTGCCCTTCAGATGATTTTAATTTTGCTGGGACCCAGACAGCACCACGTGGGGTGCTTTGAGCAGCCAAGTCTCTGAAGACCCAACAGCTGTCTAAAGAGCAAAGGCAGCGGCCAAAGCCTTCCCCACTGCCTTGCGTAAGGCCTGACTTCAAGCAGCAGCTGAGTATGTGTGGACTTGCTGCCAGCAGGATGGATGACCAGGAGCCTGGAGCCCATGAAGATGTCAGGGAGAGCTCCTGAAGGGGGGATCCAGCCTCCAGAGCTGCCGTGACCACTGTCATGACAGTGCCTCTGGAAGATGGTCCTTTCTACTGTGCTCACAGCAAGATGCAAACCCCTGGTAAAAAGAAACTGTCTTCATATTAAAAGCCAGCAAAGCATTTAAAAAAAAAAAAAAAAAGGAAATAAAGAAATGAGGATTGTACTGGAGCAAACCAATGAGCAATTTCAACTATACAGCTTGGAAAAAGCAATGACCATTTTCACTGAATTTCATCTCTATTTGCTTGCAGGTTTAGTGTTGGCAATAGCTTGCTTTTTCCTCACTGGGCACTGCAAAGTGCTTATCTACAGTGCACTGATTCCCCTTTTCCTTACACACAGGGGCAGGCAGTGGAGAAGAGGAAGGGGAAAAAAGGTGCAAACAGCTAGGTCAGCACTGAACACGTTGGGCGTATCTTCTGCAACTGCAAGAAACCATCACCAAGATAAGCACACCCCAATTCCACAGCTCTGGGCTGCGGGAGCAGGTTCCCCAGCAAGCCCAAGAAGCTAAGGCAGAAGCATCAACCAATTTCCTTTGCTTTTCCAAACAGCTTTTGGAAGAAAGGAAAAAAAAAACATCCTTGCTGTGCAACTCACCAGCAGCGCTCTATAGTCAGCTGTGAAGTAGCAGCAAAGCTCCTGCTCCTCAGCTCGTGTGTTTGACTACTCAGTTATAGCTTTAGAAAGCAAAAACAAGCACAAGGAAGAGGTCCAACACCATGGCAAGGACCTCAACAGCACACCTCGAGGATCATTCCCAACACCACGTGGCTCCAAGTATGCCAGCAACACATCCCCCCCTCATTAGAGACAAAAACTTCTCTTCACATGCACTCCTGCAAATCCTGGGGAGTACAGACAGGCACTGGAGGAGCAGCACGGGGTTGCCACAAAGGGACAAAGGTGAGACAAAATCAGCCATCAGCTGTCCATGATTCCAGCATAATGCAGCCCAGCCTCCCCTAGCCCTGCTCTCAACACAACAGTTGTGCCGGCCCCTCAGGTTCTATCAACACTAGCTGTTCTCAAGGAAAACTAAATCAAGCTAACAGGGTTTTTAAAAAAAATCATCTTAACTAAATTTGTATTCCATTCCCCTCTTTTCAGCAATAATGGCACAGGTCAATTACATACAAATGAAACGACTGCAACTCTTTTGCAGTGTAACAAATAGAAGAACAGAGACAATATTTAATTAATAAGTAGGAAAACACTGTTCTCACATAATGACTACAAAACCGATTATTTAACTACTTTATAATTTACAGAGCTCTCTAGCTCTCACAATACATCTGCCTAGAAAAAATTGCAGTGACATTCAACTCAGCAATTTGTCTCACACACAGGTGAACGCCTCAAGTCAGCAAGAACTCCACTCATGGACAATTTATTTGTGGATTTGCGTCAGCGGAACAGAACTGAAGCTGCACCCAAGAGTCAGTAGCCAACCCAGCAGATTTTGCTGCAATGATATCAGTGGAAAACAAACTGTAGATTTAGCCAACATCATTTTAGAGTTTATGTGGAAGCAATGGCCAGTAGTTTAAAGTCTAGCTGGGAAACAATTACAAGTGGTGCAATTCAGCAGCCCTGAATGACATCTAACTTCAAAGCTTTGAGCAGGAGGCTGAGCAAGAGGATTAAAGATTTCCCAGAGGCCCATCTCAACCCAAATTATTCTAAAAATCTTGAATGCAGAGAAATGAAACAAAAACACTCTTACATTAAAATTGAGGTGTGAGACACCAGGAAGATTTAAACTGTAAATAAGAAAGCACACACATTAACCACCTATGGTTATGATCATATATCAAGAGAGCAAGGCTACTTTCTTGTTTGATGGTTTAAGGGAACAGCAATTCCCAGACAAGGAATTACTCAAAAGTGCTCCTTTTTATGGTGCAATGAGTATGAGGTATTATTTATTTAGCACTCATGCTCTAATAATGAGTTCCCTTGTGGTTTTCTTGTGCTTGCTATGGACATTTATGAAGGAGCCGTGTACTGAACAATAAGAGGACAAAAACATTATCGTTCCATTTGGATACAGGGAACTGAGGCACAATCAATCTTCTGCCTCTCTAATTTTGAGACAGATGCAGTCCAATTTTTATTTTATTCATCCATTCAAATCATGGCTTCTGCTGATTTCAGCTGCGACTGCGACCCTGCAAAAGTTTTGCAAAATTAGAGCAAACGGTTTCAAAAACAGCCCTCCAAGAAAAAGAGGAACACAGCTAGTGATCACCAGGGAAAATCAGGTTGAATAATATATGCCTATTACCACCAAGGGAGTCAGAAACCAGCTCCTTTATACAGTATCCTGCAGTTCTGCCCGGCAGATCTCTTGCTTAGTGATGTATCATCCTGCAATGAAAGTAACCAACTTCCACAGTGCAGAACAGCCTCTTTGGGAAACTAATTAGACAGCATCTAAACATTAACCAAGACTTTAAAGACTTCCAGCCTGCTTGAAAACTCTGGATTTCACAACTGAAAGGAAAAAAAAAAAGGAAAAAAAAGGAAAAAAAAGAAATACACTTACCCACAGCAAAAAGCAGGCTGTCAAATACAAGATTGGCACCTTAACACACACACAAAGGAACAGCATTTTTCCTACCCAATTTCAGCCTGCCCTCCCCTCCCATTTCAGCATTAAACACTCAGCAGAGAAAAACCTGAAAAGGTTCGAGCTTTGAAAGCACCCTAGGAAGAAAGTTGTCTGACAGCATTGCCAGCAGGCAGTGATCCCCTCCAAGAGCTCCTCAGCGCTGGCAGGGGATCAGAGGGCACGTCAAGGCAAGGCCTGTAAGTAAACAGGGGCCACTGCCCTTGTGCCTTAATTTTCACAGAATGGTGAGAACAGCACAGGAATCTTCCCAGGATAACATAGCAGCAGCAGCTGGTGCTTTCTGCTTCTGCATGAAGAGATGTGATCAGGTCAGGCACATGCAGTTTGTTTTTCAACTCCTCTCTGGGGAGAGAAGTGAGCGTGGCACAGCAGGATGTTAATGTTGTACAACAATTAATTAACTCTCTGCTACATAATTACATTAGAAAAGGTGAAGTTGAAAAACACTCTCCGCACTTAGTGACGGATAGACATTTGTAACAGGCATTAACTCCTGCAGAAATCTATTCCATGGACAGCACGAATTATTTGATAGACACTACCCAAAAATGGGGGCTTCTTCATTTTAGCTTAATTGGAATTCTAAGTGAACATCCCACTGTGGACATAAGTACACAGGATGCCAGAACCAACTCCCACGTGTGACACCTCTGTCTTTCCAGCACGGAGAGGCTCTGAGGAGAGAGGGACAGTACTCTTGACAGCCACCCACTGAGGAGCCACAGGGCTGGAGAAGGAAACTCAGACCTCGACACCTGGCTCAGCAATTGCGTTCACATCCCCTACTGGAACATCAGTCAACATGAAGTTCTGTTTAAATTACCCAAACCTGTTTCCCCAACTGTAGCCACTTATTAACCCTCACACCAAGATTTACTGCTCTTAATTTATGACACATCTGCTCCAACACCAATTTTCCAGGTTTAAATACATGTGTGAACATGAAGGGGCCCACCTGCCTTTTGAGAAGTGCCTGGGGCTTTTAGCAACTGTAAAATTGTTTGGTAAAAAAATGACCTTAATCTTTTAATAACACAGAATGCATCCTGAGATGGATGTAACCGGCTGATCCTTTTAAATATGCGCTTCTAGTCTATTCTAATGAGCAAATTATGTGAAGAGCAAAATTTCTTAATTAGTGTTAGGAGAAGGATATACTCTTTAAGCAAAGAGTCTAATGAGGATAAAGAAATTCCGGCACCAGGTTTTTCAGCCAGTTCCCTCCAGGATATCAAACAAATGTGACAACACTGCTAATCTGATTTTTAGTTATAAAAAAGAACGCACAATTGCAGAAATAAATTCTAAATTTCACAGCAACCACTTGAGAAAATCGTCTCTTCGAGCACTCCAAATCACATCTCAAAAGACCAGCAACAAGTCAGAAAGTCAGCAGCACGGGTTTGCTGAGAGGGTCTCTCCAAACACCACCAGAAACAGAATCAAGGAAGGTCAGGACTCACTTTGACACAGGTTTGGCATCAGAGCCACCAGCCAACCCAAGAGATGAAGTACAGACATGACGTCCCCTGGGAGCTGGCACCTCAGTGCCACAGAGCCAGCAGCTCCTTACCACAGCGGGATACTGAGGAGCTGCAAGAGCGGGGGAAAATCAAAACGGGAACAGCCCTTGCCAGACCTCCCACCTGGGAGTGACACCACAAAACTGCAGCCTCTCCCTCCCTCTGCAGCTGTGCACTACAAAGAAGGGAGTTACAGTCACCGACTCCAGAAAATATACACAAATTCCATCTAGAATCCCAAAGAATTTTGTTCCGAACAAGGGAGATGGATAATAAAAAGGAAACACTAGAGGTACAAGTGTCAGAGAGACCTGTCCTAGGATGACACTAACACTTTCAAAGAGGTTTGGGACATTTCTTCTCCTCAGCAAACTGCAAGGGAGCATAGCTTCAATTCTGGCCTGCTCTCGGGAGCCAGTTGATTAGGTCAGCTCACACCACCCCACTGCAGCCTAAGCAAGGCTTGGATTGCCCACACAAGAACAGAGGAACAGCAAGGGAGAGCTCTACAAATGTTCTTGAACACTGAGCTGCCATCACTTGCTCTACCTGTTTCTACCAAGCTGGTTCCAGCTTTAAAGACCGAACAGATGAATTTTATCCTCTCAAGATCAAACACTTCTTGGAATGTGACCAAAAACACAAAGAACACTCAGTACATCTTCTTGCAGCTAAGACTGATGTTGGGACACACCCAGCACAAGGATCAGTCCTGCATCAGTTTCAAGACACTTCCCCTTACTACTACTAATATTAGATCCTTTTTTTGCAAGATAGCACGAATGAAAATCAAACAATTCCACAGCTCAGCTCAGTTTCACATGCTTTGCTTCTACGTGTTTGAAGTGCAAAGCATTGCTAGTCATCCTCAAAAGGGATGACACCGAGCAATGAGCATTGCCTTTAAAACACATTTCCTACTGGATGATTTTATGAAAAAGAGTTCATGATCATCTCAAAATGCAAAATTAAAATATATTTACTTGTTACCAGTTCTTTTGCTACACTGTCACATGCTGGCCTGCTCAAACACAGAACACTGAATTAAGGTCAGTAACTGTTTACTCCCCTTTTCTAGTATTTATGAAGACCCTCTTGCATCTTCATAGTATCAACTGAAAAAGCTCTAAAACCCCTAAAAGAAGACTGGCATCCATTTCACTTGTTTAAAATCTGTATTTGCATTCCATACCAAAAAAATTCAGTGTTACCCTTTGGCAAAACTCTCTCTCTGCTCTTCTCAGCCTGCTACTCCAGCCCAAAGCCACATGGAATAATTTTGCAAGAGAATCTGTCTTAACTTAATTAACTAATTAATGACAAGCAGAAGCCACCCAGCATGAGGAACCCTCTTACTGGATATTGTCACAGCTAGCAAGAAAAAAAAATATTAAAAAAAAAGGAAAAAAATACTGGTAGTCTAGGAAGTTTACTCCTTGAAGGTACTTTCATCCAAATGGTTTTCCATACTAACTGACAACTGTGAAAACCCTGCAGCACTCAGGTGAACTCTTAGGAACAACTAACAAATGGTAACTCACTTCCTTAAACAAAGAGCAAAAGGCACAATCTGCAACATTTTGTAACTATACCCGGCTAAATCCATAGTGAACAGATGCAAAAACCATTTGAGAAATAAGGGAGAAAGGCAGCTATCTCCAAAAATACAAGAAGTGAAAAAGCAAATAGGTTTTGAAATATAACTTGTCAGCTTCAAAAAAATCAGCAAACGTTTGGGAAATTCATGAACATTTCACCTGCATTTCTAACGGCAGGGGAAGAAATACTGGGAGTACTTTTAATAGCAGAATTGATCTATGTATTTGAGAGCAGAACTACTAAGAAAAACATAAGAGGACAGCAGCACATTAGCATGTCTCCAACTTGTTTCTCTAGTCAACCACAGTGCTTCAAACATCTCATTTTGCAGATAAATAAGAACCGGTGACTGCCACCCGCTTCTCTCAAAATCATCTGAAAGCCCCTCAAGCCAGGCTGACAGGACTTCTTACACTTCCTTGGCACATGTGCTGATCAGCTCTCCATTCAGCTCATACACAGAGATTCTGCTTTCTGGTTGTGAAGTTTTTATGTTGCTTGAATGACTACAAATCACATGTCAGCTCAACATGTACCTGCCCCTGCTTCCTCTCGCTGCTCTGAAAGCAACTCTTGCTCATTTAACCCAGAGCAAGGCAAAAACCAAATGAAGATGGTCATAAGGGAAGGCAGAATTGCTGAGGGCAGGTAATTATTTCTGTGGGTGAGGCTGTACTTACTTCACGGCTTGGTTATTGCTGTAAAAAAGGAAAATATTACCATTTTAAACTACTTTATCAAGTAATCTTTTTATAATCTGAAGTTATTCAGAAGTCTTACCTCCTGGTAACTGTTTCTCTAAATGAAGACAGGGTTAAAGAATTTTGTGAGCAGCCTCTGAGGTTCTCTTTATCTACTCAAATGCAAGTTAACATTCAGGCTGCTCCTGACCCCAGTGAGGAAAATTCAGCCAATGGTTGGTCATTCTCAGACACTCTGACCTGATCATATATTCACAAGAAAACAAGATCATTTCCTGTCACATGGCTGGAAGAGCAGTTTCTCAAGAACTCTTAACTTTTATTAAGTAAATTTAAAATTTAAAAAAAATCCTACCCTGAGAAGAAACCAATCCCTTACATTAATCCCCCTCCAAATTTTGGAAGAGGCACTGCTATACTGGCTGCCTAAACTCACCAATTCCCAGACTACAAGCATGAAGTCTGACAGGAAATTCAGCTGTATCTGCACATCATCTAAAGTGTCTGGTAGTCTCTGGTTGTCTCTTCTCCAGACTTGATAAATGTCTGATAAATATCAGATCTAACTCTTATCACAGATGTTTTAAAATCTCCCTGTTATTCCCCTACAGAAACAAAGTCAGACTTCCTGCTCCATTTTTTATTTCCTAGATACCCAGTTTATGCCAAATCTGTGTGACCTCACACCTCTTGGAGAGATTCAGTTCTCATTATTTCAGGTTCCAGCACTCTTGGAGGTTTATTTGTTATCCACAGTCTTAATTCCCCACGTGAAGCATTCGAGTATCAAGTACCTGCTGTCCCACTGTCTGACAGCTCTGCTCCAGCTGTTTGGAGCAGATGCTTCACCAAACAGTGAGCTAAATTTCTGCACCAGATGTGGTCTGTGGAGAGCAAGTACTTCAGGATCCTGCTCCTGCCAATCTGTGGGACCACACATTGCTCAAACTCTGCAGTACGGAAGTTAAAGATCAAACTTCCACCAGAAGTTCCCAGAAAATCTGTTTCTAAACCCATTATGTTAGACACTGATTTATCATGGGGGAGTTTGTCTGTCGTCAAATACATTTTAGCACAGAAGTAATTCACAAAGTGAAAACTAAACTACAGCATCTCGCTCAGGAGGGCTTCCTAGGGAGACGGGGGAAAGGTGACATTTTGAGGGTATTTAGATATAGAGACAAATGTAGGAGTAAATAATTGATTCCAAACAGAGCAGAGATTAAACAGCGAGGTATCTCAAGTGTCCACAAAAATAGACTTAGTACACTACATTTCTCCAAATGATCTAGAATTTAAAAAAAAAAAAAAATTGCACTAATGTTTTAGAGAAAATTAAACAAGATGTTGATAGCTACAAGGAAAAAGAATAGCTCCCACTTAGAGCTGTCAAGCCACCAAAATGGCTAGGTCAGTTCAATTTTTGTCATACAAGAGATAGCACTGAAAGAAGAAACAAAACAATTGGATGGGTAATTTTTAAAAGGAGAACTTCACTGTACAGCACCAACCAGCGACCACCATAACAAACACAATATAACTAAAAAGACATCCAGGCAAATCAGGCATCTCATCCCTTCCACTGCCCCCAGTTCCACATAAAAATAGAAAATATTTCCATTTTGATTGCGTAAACTAACTCACGTGTTTCACAGAGAAACGTGGATAGTGTCTGCTTGGTTAACAGTAATAGCAATTTTCATTAGAAAATTCAGTTCTACTCGAATCCCGAGTTTAAAAAGCAACTGGAAACAGCGGTTAACACAGCCAATAGCTACATCTGACTCTCAGCTTTCCCGACTTAACAGCCTGAAACATTCACCCTGAAATCACCACTTCTCCTTCCGGCACGAGTCACCAGGAAAGTAAAACCAGTGCTGACCCAGATTCCGAGCGGTGCCCGCGCTGTTCGCCCCCCGTGCGAAGCAGCAGCGCCCGCACATCCCGGGCCTGGCTGCTCGCGTCCCGGGCTCATCGCCCGCCCGTCCCTGCGCAGCTCTGCGGGTCTCCACACGCAGCAAACACCGAGCCAGTCCATCTGGGCTGGCAGACGACGGCTCCGGAGAGTCTCCATTTGAAGGAGAAGTGTGCAAACTTCACAGAAGAGCAGCGTTTTCAAAACAGCAACGTGGCGGAACTCCAGGCAAGGAGGAGAGAGACCCGGCAGGAGGGATTCGGAAATCCCGCAAGTGATGCTGTAGAGCCCGCTACCAGCGAGTGAGTGGGAGTGTGTTCAAACAGAAAGCACAGCAGAAAAAAAGAAAAAAAAAAAAAAAAGCATATGGAAACCCTCAAGTCTCCTCAACACACAGGCAAATAATTCAAACTAATGCCGTGTGCTCAGCTTCTCCGGCTTTCTCTGCTCCTTTCTGCTGACTTGCTGAACCTGAGTAATCACCGCGGTTTATGCTAAGCACAGCTGTTCTTAAAACAAGTTAGATAAGAATGAAAGTCCGTGCACACTCAATTTTGCTACCAGCGACTAACAGAAAGCATCAATAAAATTTTTTTTTACAAAAAGAAGACTGCGATTAAGTTCTTTAAAAAGATCTAAAACT
>VWZN01011104.1:310703-340651 GCA_013396955.1 Regulus satrapa
TGTGTGTGCCTGCGGCAGGGCCCCGGTAGCTCGGATTGGAGCTTTCAGCGGGGAGAAAGGCGGTGATGCTGTTCGTGCTCCTCGGAAGGAATCGGGGCACAAGCCTCACTCAAAGCCACAATGCATTGGCACCTTTCACTTCCATCCTCCTCAGCGTGTCCTTTTGCATCTTGGTGCAGACACAGCATGGTGTTCAGGTCTCTGATTTATCCTCATTCTTAAGAATGTGTTTGCTACTGCTCGGTCCTTTCCAGCCCAGATAAATGCAAGGGTCTTCCAGAGCACCTTGAGTCTGACAGACCCCAGTAAGACCAGTAAATCCATCTCACAGGACTTAGCATCTTACTTTTCTCATGCTTTCTGTACACTGAGCACAAACAAAGAGACCAACATGCATGTGCATGCATTTAGGATCAGCAAACCCAGCCTCCAGGTAGTTCTGGTGATTGCTTTTGTACAAGGAGAGCAAGCTCCTTAAGATTTTAAAAATATCTGACAGATAGGTGGAAGTAATGCCAGAAGAGTCAGTAAGTGAGGGAGTGGTTGCTTGTGAGCTGCTGAGAACACAGCAGAGTTAAAGCACAGCTCTCTGCCTTCCTGCCTTGTAAAAACAGTCCACTGCCCTCCATGCATTCTCTTTGTGCATGACATCTCACAGAAACAGCCTTTCACATGGAATTGCACAGCCAAGTCTTCTGGACTTCACTGTCACACTTCTGGCTTTCTCTATCCCCGCCACTCGTTTCCTCAACTGCTGCTTTCACGTTTTTTCAGGGAAGGCATACCTTTCCCTGCCACTTTCTCTTCCCTCACCTGCCTGTGCAGGCAGCTCATTGTCTCTTCCAAGCCCTCAACAGCTATGACTGCATGTTTGGAAGGCAACTTTTTTTACCTTTGGTCAGCCCACAGTCACAAACTTTATCATTCTCTTGCTGCATCCTCAAGCAGGGACCTCCTGCTTTTTCCAGACGGTCCCACGTACCATGAGACATCATTTAAAGTCACTTAGTTGTATTCAGATCAGTACTCGAGGAAGTTCTGTTTTCCCACAAGTACCTACAAATTTGAAAAGAGCTGTACTACAGAGATAGTGAGACCCCAACCCGGTCATTACCACCTGCCTACCCATATTGCCTGTCTGCCTGCACCCGTCTCTTGCTTCCTACCATAACACCAACTCTAAAATCCTCAGGGAGCACATAAACATTGTGCTCAGATGCATGAATAACATTTATTCATAGCCTTGGTGGCAGAACAGGTTGTCTTAGTGCCACAGAGAAATACAATGTTTACCTTTGGCA
Source organism: Regulus satrapa (assembly GCA_013396955.1). Lineage (NCBI taxonomy): Eukaryota > Metazoa > Chordata > Aves > Passeriformes > Regulidae > Regulus > Regulus satrapa. Next base: position 312,005 of record VWZN01011104.1, read on the forward strand.
AACTTTTTTCTTTTTTTTTTTTCCTTTCTTTCCTCGTAAATATTTGGGTAGCAGTTTAGATCGGTGCTCTTGAGGCTTTCCTGCAGCTCAGAACCGTGGCTGACACGTGACACAGCAGGGTTGCAAAAGCTCATGTCAGCTGCAGAAGTTCAGCAGGTCACGGGGACTTGCTAAGTCAACACTGCCAGGACGCTCATGAGTGGTATGGTTGAGCGAAGCAAGTGCTGCACTGCATTTTGTGGTTGCCAGTAGGTGCAGGAGGGTTTGTGTTTATCTACTGAGAGTTGCAAATCCCATTCAGGATTTCAGGGATTAGAGCCGGAGTCTGCATCTTTCCACAGAAAATGGTATGTTCTTGGGACCTGGCTGAAGAAGTTATTTTTTATGGGTAGGCTTGATGTGTAAGTTCGTTATCCAGGTTGTGCTGGAAAACCTGGGCAATGAATTTACATCTCAAGTTTATGAAAAAAAAACAAAACTGAAACCAAATGTTAATATACACATTTCCTGTGTGGAGCCAAAATTCATCCTCAGCTCAAGCTTTGAATGTGTCCTCTGTTGATAGCAGGGCAAGAGAACCAGAATAAAAAGCAATTTTGTAAGAAATATGAATGTATGATATAACTGCATGCCTTTCTTTCAAAACAGCAGAACTCTTACAGTAAAGGTTCATACTTAAAACACTTCCCTAAATATTGTAAAGGACCAAACCAAATCATCCCTTACAAAATAAAACAAACCCCCAAAACAAAAAACACAAACCAACCAAAAAGCCCCAAACTGAATAACTAAATTAAAACCACACTACAGCAGCTCAGAATATAGCATATAATCAACACTGAGTAAAGTGAAACCTGATCTCAGCAGGATTTCTTTATCATTAAAGATTAAGACCTTCATTACCTATTCATAAGACCTTATTAGTTATTGAGCAATTTAACCTTATGCAAACCTGTTACAGAAAAATATGGGTGAACCAAGGAGGGTCGGTTACAAGGCAGCTTCCTTTTGAATTATTAACAGCACAGACTTGCTTGGACTTTGATATGCCCAAGAACTTTATCAGTTCTAGAACACACACCACAACGAAATCCTATTCACAATCCTTGTCACAAGTGGGTCAGAGGGCAAGAGTGCTGCAACTGGAGCTTCTCCTTCACTTGTGTTAATAAAGTGGCCAATACTTGAGAGATTAAAGTAGCATTAAAATTGAGAGGAGGAGGAGAGGAGTAAAAATAATCACCCTTCTTCCCCAAATAATTTAAAGTTCATTAAAAAATGCTTCCAATATTTTCTGCGAGGTTTCTAATTCTCCTTTGCCATGGGAGTGTTTGCAAGGCTGCAGTGATGATGGGGGAATAAAATGATTGTCTGACCTGAAATTAAAAATGCTCCGCATGACTCAAGATGAGTAAACTGGATGGTTTAAATATCCTCAGGCTGCAAGTATTACAGGTCCTGTTACAGTGATAATTAGAACAATAAGCAAAAAAGAAACCAGCAGGCTGAAGGGTTGTTTGAGGAGGGGTTTAAGCATTTAGCTCTTATGTAAAATCCTGATTGTAACTGTTTGGATGGAAAGTGGGATGCATCTATTTTACATGAGATGCACAAAGACTGTCACAGCAAGAATGCTCAGCACCTATTTACCAGCTGGATTATTTCACATTTATCCATCTTGACAAAAACCAGAATTATCTGAGGACCATAAGAGATTTTCATCTCAGATATTGTCTTTTTAGTGCTGTTGATGGTAGATCACACTCCTGCTCTATAACATTTAATACTACTTCAGTTCCATTATTGCATTTTCTGTTTTTAAACTTGAGGGGTCTCTTGATGTAGGTTAGTGAATAAAGCTTTCTGATAAATGTTGTAAGCACCTAGACAGCTTTATAGCACAGGCTTTTAATGATTTATGATGTTTAAAGTAATTCATGTTTCCAATTCACAATAAAGGTACTTTTCCCCTTTTAGTTATTTTTATTTTATTTTATTTTATTTTATAGGGGATCAGCCATAGCAAGAATCATTGGCAAAAATGTCCAGAAGTCCAACAGATTTGATCCCACTGTCAAGATGTGGGTGTTTGAAGAGATCATTAATGGAAGAAAACTCTCTGAAATCATCAACCAGGAACATGAAAATGTTAAATATCTGCCTGGATACAAGATACCCCACAATGTCGTAAGTTGAAAAAAAAAATTAAAAATCACTGAATTTGGTTATTTGGGTTTTTTCTCTAAGCGAGGCAACATCTGAAAAAAAAAAAATTAGGAAGCAATTCACTGCTTTATTCTGATTTGCCACCTAACACATTCCATTATAACTTCCTGGAATATAATTCAGTTCTGTGATTTCTGCTTGTCTTGTATGTCATGCACAACTTCAAACACCAACTGTGTCTGTGCTGGTATCACACCATCCTCTTCCCTGGCAGAGATCAGCACTACTCTAAAAATCTGTCTACACAGAGCTATTTCAAATCCACAGCATCTTCTGGAAAACCAGGCAAAGCTAATGTTCTCCTTTCTTCAGAAAAAGAAATCAAAAGCTGGGGCTGTGGCTTACCAAGGAGATGAATAATGAGTTATCAGCTCACGGGTGATTTCAGGACAGCTGTAGTTAATAAAGCTCTAAATTCCATTAAAAATATAAGGTATTTCTTTTCTTGGACATTTAAAATACCAAGTTTCCCATCTCAAATTAATCACCTTAGATAATTCACTGCTAATGAAGCAAGTGAGCTGAGGGGGTTTGGCCGTTCAAGATTTTGCCAAATGCCACTGCTTTGTGAGCAGTGTCACATTTTTGGAACAGTTGCAGTTGTAAAGGGAAGTTGAAATGCTGCATGTGGTGGGTCTCCTTGCTTGGGGAGTGGTTAGTTTTAGTATTCTATTTTGTGCTGCGATTGCATATTTGCACTCCTGGTGTTTGAACTTGGCACACAGCTCTCCTGGGTTACAACTGACTTGTCACTGTTATTTTTACAACCCTCTAGCAGATCAACAGGCTTGTCACCATCCCTTGAGGCCAGTCTCACCCTATTTAGAGCAAAGCCTGAGGCTTCACCAGCAAAAATCAGCTGGTTGCAGTAGAGAGATCCTCAGGCCATTTCCAACTGAGAAAAAAAAAACAACAACAAAAACAAAACCAAACAAGCTGAGCTTTTCCTTGCATTGCTCTGCAGCATTTTGGAGAGACAGAAGCAGAGCCCGTGCAGTGCTGCCAGCCTCTGCTCTGCTCCCACTTCAGTGTTTTCCCAGAGAAGCAGCCTGGCTGGCAGCAGCTCTGGTTTTCCTGCTGGGAATCCCACTTGCCTAAGGCTGCATGCTCCAAGGCTGCGTCCAAGAGTGATGTTTTCTCCTACTGTAAACTGCTTCTAGCAGGCTCCAATTCCCCTGCTGCTGCCTCTGGAGCCTGGCTTGAATTGTTGTTCTGAGTAATGCCAGCATATGGAGGAAGATACAGCTAGGTAGTTTTAAAGCATATTGTACAGGTTTCTGTAACTCTTGGGAAAATTACTTTATATTAAAAGCAGAGACACATACCTGCCCAAAGATGATGATAATCTCTGCCTTTTGATATAGTTTATTCCTCAGCTGGTGACCTATGGAAACTAAAGTCTTACAGAAGAGCCTCTGTCCCACCGCCCCATTTTTCTCCTGTGCTCCCCAGTGCTACCACTCATTCCAGAAGAATTATATGGAGTTGGTCAGCTATCTTCAGGAACCAGATCAAGAAACTGAACTAGCAAAGTGGCTTCCCAGCACATCCCAAATTTATGAAGTATATAATCTTCCCTAGATTATCCACACAGCGTTAAATTATAAAAAAAATATTAAAAATCCAACCCCCAAACAGTTCAGCTGCTTTGGATATTTCAGAAGAGATCTGTAGCTGCATGGAGAACTGGCAGCTATGCCACAGGGCCAGTTAAAATTAAGGACATTTGCTCTGCATCTACCATGGCTTTGGCATGATGGTGTCTTGCAGGGACTGAGGATTCCTACCTAGGGCTCATTTTGTTTGTCACTCTTATCCCAGGTGGCTGTACCAGATGTGGCTGAAGCAGCAAACGGGGCAGATATTTTAGTGTTTGTTCTGCCTCATCAATTTATTGGACGGATCTGTGAGCAGATTGCAGGACACATAAAACCTGGGACGTTTGGGATTTCCCTGATCAAGGTAAGTTGTTTTCTCCACAGTACCCAGTCAATATGGAGTAAATAAACAGCTCCAACTTCAGGGCAAGAGCTTCAGCCCAAGAGCTGCATGCTCTGCATAAGCATTTCTTTCTGCAAGAGTCAAAACTTGCCCAGCTCTGTCAGCCCTTCTGCTGCTCTCGTGGCTGTGGAGAGGGAAGGATGGGGCAACCTATCCAGGCTAGGAGTATCTGTCTTTGCCAGTCATGTTTAGCCTGGATCAGTTCCCACTTGGACCAGCATGGGGGTGAAAATGGGCAGAGGAAGGGATACATAAAGCTGGCACTGCTGCCAGAAAAAATACTCTGAGACTACGGCCTCAGTTAATTCCTAACTGAGAACTCTGAGTCAAAGTGCCTCTTCCAAGTACATGCTAAAGCTGTTCTTGGCAGCATTAAAATGGCATAATAACAGTAATGATTTTGCAAAACTGAAGCAATTTCAATCTGGCATGAACTGAGGAATCTCTTTTTAAGGTTAGAGAGGTACCAGATTATCGTAATCTTAAAAGGAATTAATATTTTAAGAGAATGTCAAACTAAAAGCCAGAGGCAAAGCATAGGAATGTAGTCTTACCACTTCTTCTTTTGATTGCATTACAGGAAATATCCCACTTAAAATTGTAATGAAATTTAATTCAAGTTTTCACACTTCAATACCAGCTCTTCCCCTCTATAGAAATTATCTCATAAAAGCAGCAGTAAGAAGAGAGGAAGGTGGGACAGGAAGGAAATTTCTGCAAATTTATCTTAAAAAAACCCTAAGACAGTTCAGTATATGCCTTAACATCCAAAAAGTACTCTGATTAATACTTAGATCTTGCAAAAAACCCCATTTCTTATTAACTTAATTTTAAACATCTGATCCTGTAATACAGAAATTTAACTGAAAGGAAAAATACAACATCAAAGAAAGCAAGCCTCAGGACAGCAGCACTTGATGTGAGGCCTCTTGCCTCACAGGATTACTTTGACTGTCACCCTTTCTCCCTGAGCCTGCCTTGAATTTGCAGTTACCAAAGTACAAACCCAGAGCATTTGTATTAATGGCTAACACTAGTGATTATAAGACCCTTTAAAAAAAATTAAACCCAAAGAGCTGCAGGCAATAGAACACCTTCTGCTTTACCAGTGCTCTGCTGCTGTAATTTTCCTATTCTAGTACCCTGGCTTTAACTATCTTCTTTTCAGGGGATTGATGAGGGTCCTGATGGCCTGAAGCTCATCTCTGACCTCATTCGAGAGCAACTGAAAATAGAGATCAGTGTGCTGATGGGGGCCAACATTGCCAAAGAAGTGGCTGATGAGAAGTTTTGTGAAACCACCATAGGTAACTATTGCAAAGAGCCAATTACAGCTGGGGTTTAAAGTCACCTGTGGCAGGATAACCTCTGGAAGAAGCACAGGGATGTGAGTGGTCCCAGGTGGTTCCTGAGTGCCTGCTGAGCTCCTTCAAGGAGCCAGGATTATTTCCAGAGTTTGCTGCTGAAAGAATCAGATTCAAACTGACAGTGGGTTTCAGTGCTGAGAGCTAATTTAATCCACTGAAAATATGACAGTTTAATCCTGTTTCTGTAGGAATTTGTAAGAGCCACCTTTTGTGTCTGTAGAGCCCAACACAGAGTACAGTTGATACACAATGCAGTCAAGATAAAGAAGTGTAATCAGAAGCTCATATGTGCTCACACTCCCAGAGGTATTATTTCTTCATCCTAAAATTTCTTTGTTTGGAAAAAAAAACCCAGTAACATTCTGTTCCTCCCTCCCATTTGGACTGCTTGCCAAGACATGGCCTCAGATCCTCCCAGGACTGGGTCTGACCTGATTTGGAAAGTTCATCCAGCAATTTCTAAAACTCAGAGATTTTTTAAGTCAGTCAAAATTGAAGTTACATCATTCCATAGCTAGGAAAGGCAAAATAAAAATAAATTGTGTTGCAATAATCTTCCTTTGCCTTGCAAATATTACAGCAGTAGTGCAAACTGTACCAGCTGGGCATTTGCTACTAAAAGACCAACTAGGCACAAATAGGACAAGACATGATTAGGAGAGTTGAGATTTATTAATTCTCCTGGGGAGGGGGGTGGAGAATTTAACTTCTGCTGGCCTGGTTTGAAGCAATGATGTGATGATGACTGTGCAAAGAGCTTTGCCCCTTACTTTTGTCCTCATGGAAAGCCAGGCAGCCCAGAAACAGCTGTCTCAAAGAGAACTTGTATTGTGAAGAACAGGAAGCAAACCTCAAGTTTCTCATGAAATGGTGAGAAACCTCCCAGCTAGCAGAGTGTGGTGCCCGAGCCAGTAAAACTCACAGCTGAGCTCCCCCTGAAGGAAACCGAGCCACCTTGAACAAAACTCAAGTGAAACACTATTCAAAGGTCTTTGCCCAGCTGGCCATGGGCTCTCTGGGTCAAGGCAAACCTCAGTTCCTTCAGCTCTAAGGCCCCTCCTTGGCAGAGCACTGTAAAAACATGATGCATGAGCTCTGTAGAATTGGTAGGACAAAGGTTTTAGCAGTACCAGCCTTCAATTTCATCAGCTGTGGATCCCCCTGTACTTGGCAACAGTAATTTGTGTCCCATCATAATACTTAGCAGTGACAAAGGTTTAGATTTTCAAAGCAGAAATTATACCATTGTCCCACAGGAACTCTTTGTAAATAATGTATTTTGTAAGGTCTGTGGCTGCACAAGCTTTCTCGGACAGAAAGATGCATTAGAAGATATCCACTTTTAAGCTCTTTAATGTGTAATTAAGCAATGTTGATCAATGCTCTGGAGTTGCCTACACTTAACACACTGGCATCCAGCAGCAGAAACTGCTGTTGCACAAATCTCTGGTTTAGCAACACCTTGGGACTGGGATCACAAAAGCTGGAGTCGTGAACCTAGAACCTTATTTCAGGTTAATTGCCTGTGCTCTGAAACATTGTAAAAGCGTTCTTTCATCCTTCCTTCCCACAGGATGCAAAAACGAAACACAAGGGGAAATCTTTAAAGAATTAATGCAGACCCCCAATTTCAGGATTACTGTGGTGCTTGACGCCGATACAGTGGAACTTTGTGGAGCCTTAAAAGTGAGTATTTTCAAGTCAATATATTTTATTAGGGCCAAATTCTAACCTCACCTGAGTCTTCTGTGAGCCACGGAGTCTCATTTGAGTCCTGTCATCATTGAGTGAATGAGTGCAGACAAGGTGCATCAGTCATGAGTCAGTTTTCCAACCTGGAAAATAAACCTGGGAAATAAACTTTCCAACGTAGGAAACAAATGTCCCCAAAAAGGGGAAAATTTTCTTGTCTGCATGTTGTGAGCACACAAAACAAAGACTCTCATTACACAGAGTAGCTCCACTAATAATTATGTCCATGGTTTATGTACTAACCTGCTAGAAAATTCCCATCAGAAGCAGTGCCAAATAGCAGACAGAGAAATGTGAGATCACAATTGGCAGCACATCTGTGTGGCATTCAACAATGGCCACATGGAGATCCCAGGTGGGATCAGAAATGACACCAGAGTCACCAAATTTCCAATGGGGGGACAGTTGTGTGAGATTCAGAGTTTGCTTTTATGTGAACTGGAAGTGACTTCAGCCTGTGATCCTTTTTACTTCTTTACTTCAATAATTCACCTTTCCATTGAGGAGGTGGATGACTGATGAGGAAAGAATTGGTCCTGTTTAACTTCACATACAAAAATAAAATTTCTTGACACACAGAACCAAACACTGCAGATTTTGCTTTTGGCCACAGAGCAGAATTTGGGGCAGGAACAGATGGGAGAGAGGGTTTTTTTTGGTTTTGTGATAAATCATTACACTTCTTGAAATAATTGGTTTGGTTTTGCCTCTGCTCAAAAAACCTAAAAAATTAAACATATGCACTGGGGTGCATACACGTCTGGAGCAAGCATGCCAATGGTAGCACTAGGTGGCATATTACTCATACACATTGAGCTACCTTTATTTAGGGACTTGTTCAGGAGCTGGGAATTGGAAGGTGGGAAGGGAACCATGCCAAACAATGGTGAGAACTAGTGAAGATGTTTAGGATCCTGAGAGATTTGTTTAGAGCTATAGACGAGGGCAGTTCTACTGATATTTGCAGGTAAGCCCAAAATTTGATTTACTGCAGCATCTTCATAGAATCCATGCCTGCTCAAATTAGAGGCCCACAAAGAAAATCTAGGAAGGTATATCTCTGTGTGGGATATTTTAAATAGTTAAACAGAAAGGTCAGTGAGATCCAACTTGGAACTAGCAGAAAAACAAAACACTAATTGCATACGTGCTATGTGATTGCAATATTAGTGCATTAAAAAACCCCTTCTTTGGGTTTTGCCCATGGGAGTAACAGTAGATACTTCACAAAAATCTTCTAAAAGTCCAGTGACTTTTGCTCAACATTATCTGACCCATTTATCCGTAAGATAAACTCATGGCCATTGGAAATTTACCCTCATCCTGACAAAGACAGATTTGTAGGTTTCCCTTGGAGCTCAGTGCACGCTGATGAGCTGCACACCTTGGCTGACCATTTCCTCCCCTCCCCTGTGTTTTTCACTGGCCCATTTTTAGAACATCGTGGCGGTGGGCGCGGGGTTCTGCGACGGGCTGAGCTTCGGCGACAACACCAAGGCAGCAGTGATACGCCTGGGCCTCATGGAGATGGTGGCCTTTGCCAAGATGTTCTGCAAGGGACCAGTGTCAACAGCCACCTTTTTGGAAAGCTGTGGGGTCGCTGATCTCATCACCACCTGCTATGGGGGACGCAACAGAAAAGTAGCGGAAGCCTTTGCTCGCACAGGAAAAGTAAGGAGGATTTTGAAATGGTTTACGCTAACGCATGAAGAGGTCCTTCTGTGTTTTACAAAGGCATCATTCATTGTTTACCTTCTTGATAACTGCTGGTATCCCCTCTGACCCAAGTAATCAGTCTTCTCTCTTCTAGTCCATTGAGGAGCTGGAAAATGAGATGCTGAATGGACAAAAGCTGCAAGGTCCTCAGACCTCAGCCGAAGTCTACAAAATTCTGAAACAGAAAAATATGCTCCATAAGTAAGTGCTTTGGTTTAAAAAAAACAACAAAATCAACAACAAATTACGAGTGATTCCTAACCTCCTTACCTTAACTGTACTTGTGTTTCATTATCTTGTTCATTTCTGCAACAGCAGCTTTCTACATCTTGGGCCAGTGCTGGAGCCTGGCTTGACTCCTCATCGCCAGGGTCAGTTGAATGGGATAAGGGCTGAGCAGTGTTAGAAGAAACAAGTCACAAACAGAGAGTGGGTTCAGGGGATACTGTTAGTGCCAAATAGCAGACAGAGTAATGTGAGATCACATATTGGAACAGCAGGGGGAACAATCTCAGAATAGTCTGAGTTGGAAGGGACCCACAGAGATCATCACCAACTCTTAAGTGAATGGCCCATATGCAGGAAACAAAAGATATTACAATGTAAAGAGGCCTCCCAGACATCCCCATCCCCCAAGTAAGGCTTAAGGCCATACACAAAATCATCTTACAGACAAGATTTATGGGCCAAAGGGTTTCTTGTTCTCAGTATACCACCACTGCAGCTTGCAGTAGTCCTGCTCTCAGTGCAAATCTTTCAGTAAAATTCCAGGATCCTATTCCTAATCAAAGATTGTTATATACACAGAACAGGTAATGAGTGCTGATGTCAATGCTTTAGTGCCACAAATACTGCTCAGGTAAAAAGTACCTCTAATTACTTGGGATGGAGTAAGATTATTTATACTTTGAAACCTCTGCCTCAGCTTACAACAGAGAAAAGTTAAACTTCCCTCCATCCCATTTCCTCTCATATATCAGCAGTACTGAGAAGTCAAACACTATTAAATGAATCCTTAAAAACTTGTTATAATTGGAACAGATACAGAAGATTCAAGTGGCATTATCTTTCAAAAATGAGAGAGAAAAAGGAAGCTCATTTTGACTGAAGCTTTAAATCACGGCTTGATCTAATAATTATCCTATAATTGTACTTTGCTACATACGCAGCGCCGAGTCATCCAGTGGACTCATTTTTTACCACATAATGACTAAGACAGCTTGTAATAGGAAAAGATTCCTTGAAGCCAAGAAAAGAAAATCATTAGACATTTATATTCTTTTTAGTCCTCTGGATACTAGTAATGACTGCAAATAATATATCCATTTTGCCCACAGCAGGAAAACAGGATAAGCAATTCAAAATTGATTGAAAATAAAAAATACTGGATAGGTATTTTGTTTCCAAAACAGCTTTTCTCTCCTGTCACTCCCATGATTTGCTCCTCTTTAGCTCTTCTTCACCCAGTAGTCTTCCAGTAAAGGTAGCCCCAAGCTAAAATTATGTTGTAAAGAAGGACACAATTTTTCCACTTTCAACAAAACAAAAAAATTCTTTCCATTAAAACGGAATAGAAGCATTCATATGAACTTTTAAAAACTATTTTAATTCCCACATGCTTCTTTCAGGTTTCCGTTATTTACAACCATCTACAAGATCTGCTATGAGGGTCGATCGATCCAAGACTTCCTCATGTGCCTGCAGAACCACCCAGAGCACATGTAGAGAGCCCTTCTCCTCACCTGGCTGAATTCTCACCTTCCTGGGACTTCTGTCCACTCCATGGCAATTGAAGCAGAGAAACAGGTTGTGTGACACTTGCTGTAAAAGCAGCAAAGAATGTATTTCATTCCCCTTGTCCCGGGGGTAGAAAAAAATCTGCCTTTAATTTCAACATTATACCTAAGGAAAAGGAAACAAATGTAAAATTTAACAGTATTTTATTTGACTTAGTAATGTGCGAATTTCCCTATAATTATTTTCTTGGTGACTGTAAACAGTTCTCCTTGGAATTTCTAGAACAGAGCTAAATAGCTCATATAAAACTCAACATTTTGCCTACATTTACTTAAAGAATGGCACAAACTGTAGGAAAATCAAAGAACTCATTCAAACAGATAAATTATAGTTTAAAAAAAAAATCCAAGAGCAGTTAGATGCAATCACATGGGCAAATGCTGGATTTCCATAATTCCCCTTGAACACAAATAACATTTTGTATTTTGGGACACTTAGGCCTTCCTTGATTTCGTTTCCCAGTATGAGCTCCTTTGGAAAAACAGGTACTATTACTGTGCTCAGACACACATGAATGTTCATCAGATGTATAAATAGAACAGTTTAAGGAGTGGGGGAAAGGAGAAGGGGTTTGGGATGGGTATATTGATTGTTGGACACCAGAAATCCTCAGCAGTAATCTGACCTTAAGTTTACTGTATTCCTTTAAAATACAGAAGAAAAAAAATCTGGAATAACCAAAGACGATTTTGTTAACATCAGATTTCCTCAGCAAGTCCTCATCATTAATTGGTACCAGCTGAGAGGGGAGAAGAGGAGGTTGACAGGGAGCTGTACCCAGGGCTCAGCTTGCAGCTTGTGCACTTGCTGATATTTTAAGGGGCCAACCAGTAACAGTGACAAGCCCTCTGTGATACTTGACTTTTTATACACCTACTGAAAGGACCGCTCTAGACGCACAGAACTCCTGTAAAATGGCATTTCACTCCAGGCTGCATTCCAGCTGCCCTGGGAAACTCCACTGACACCAGGGCAGCTCCCCACTCCTCTCCAGACTGCAGAGTCGTGTCCTGATCCTGCTCGAGCAGCACATCTTACACTCCAGGAGAGACATCTCCATCTGCTTCTGCATTTTAAACACAAACTGGGTCCACAGACCAGGAATTTTTTTATTGTGCTACAGTGGCATAGATTTTAGAAACATTGAAGTTTTTAAACCTTATAGCTGTACTTGGGTAACTTTACATACCTGATGTTTTTCAGAGTTAAGAGCATCTACAAAATGAACAGTGGCACATTTTATAAGCTTTAATCCCCTTTTGAAATACTCCTATTTTAAGAGAAGGCAAACAAAGAGGAAAAGTAACCTACTTTTGCTGTACTTTATCAGGTTTTCTGAAATAGCAGAGAGGAAGGCAAGTTTTTTAAATCTATGTACTCACTGGCATATTAGTTAGAGAAAAAAAATGAGCTAATTATAAAATAATTTCAACTAATTTTAGAGGAATGATAGGTCTTTCACATTTACCAGAGTAATATATATATATATATATATATAAAACAATGTATTGTAATTCCAAATATATTCTAAAAATCTCAGTCTCACAGCCACCAAACCAGTGGCTGCAGCATCCCTGATCCTGCTGAACAGCAGCAAGGGGAGCTCAGTTCCTCCTGCTCAGACTCCAGCCACAGCCAACAGCTCGGGGCTCTGCAGAGCAACACCAACATTCCTGCCACTGACACGGGAATCATGTGGCCAAATCATTCACACAAAGCAGGGAATTTATCATCTTCGAATTCAAGTGAAAAAAATACTTACACATTGCACGGTTTTGAAGTGTCATGTGGATGGGATAGAGAATTCAGGAATCTCCTTCCTTCACCATCAGGCTAAATTCTGATAAATCATGTATGAGCTAATAATAACGTAGAATATTTTACATTCAAAGTGTATCAAATAACAGTTTAATAAAGTGATCAATATGCAGACTTGATGTAATTTCATTTTTCAACATTCTCACAAAATAAATGACTGTTGTAATGGTCGTCCTTTATTGCACTTATTCTTGCAGTTAATCATCGTCAGCTCTCAAAGAAAAGGACAAGAATTAATATTCTACAGATATTTTATTGAAGAACAGTTTTTTTCTTCTGTTGCATGACATACCTTTTTTACACAGTAAAATAAGGAAATTCTTACTCCATAAATAACACAAAATAGCCCTTATATCTCAGTCCAGCCAAAATCAGTGTAAAATAGTTAGTTCTATATTTACATTCCGTACCAAAATAGGAAACACATGTTCAAGGTCAGCCAGTTCTCTCAAAACAGTTGTTTTATCTCCAAGGTAAGCTTCACATTAAAAAAGGCAACATTTGCACTCTGGAAGTCTGGTAGGGTAAGATCACACTGCTCAGTGCACAAACAGCCCCAGCACTCGAGAGCAGTCACATACGTGCAAGCAGGCACCCACACATCCAGACAAGCTAAAAACCAGGGGGTCAGTCTTGCAGGGAAAACACCTGGAGCTGCTCAGCTGGCTCAAAGTCACTCCTTGGAAAAGTGGGGAAGGAAGGATGCACGCCTCCCTCTCTACCAAATATCATCAAGCAGAAAGACTTGCAGGATAGGAATATTTAAAACCAACTGGCCCTCATGAGGGACTGTAGATATGTCTGCTCTCAGACTTCAGCCTCCCCAGTTTATTAGTGCTCTGCAGAAAGAATGAGCTGCACTGGACTGACAGTCAATTAATGGGGGATATAATTCTCTTTCAGTAATTAACCTACATCAAGGGCCAAGACAGTATCCCAAGACCTCAACTCATTTCAGGAGGAATGAATTGCTGCTTTTCAATGTGATTTTTCTTTCTGCATTCTTCAGCCAAAAGCTATCATTCCTCCTTATAATTGCAACACTAGAAAAAATGTGTTCCTAAATATTACTTGCATCAACTTCTAACTGAAATTATTTGAACTACTGGGATCAAAAAAGACTGCAAGACTAATTTACTTTCCTAAGCAAACATGGAATATTTTCACTTAAAATTATAAAGTCAAAACTGTGCACACTATACACTGAAAATGTTTCTGTTACAGATGAGCAAACTCATGCATCTCTGCACAACTTCTGGGGTTCCTGCTGCCCAGTCTTCTCTGGTAGAAACACAAAGGCTTAAATGGGCTGTATTTCCATGTTTTCACACTTAAGAGATGCAATAGGAGGGACTGGTCACATGTGGTCAGGACACCTAACACAGCAAACTTTGCATTTATTTAAAGAATTCTAAACTTTACATCAGAAACTACGCTTAAGGCTACATAACAGATCTGCTTAAGCTACAATTTTAGCTGTGTTCCATACTCAAAAATGGCTTATGCTTCCTACTGTAGGAATTTTACTCTTAAAAACCTGAGACATGATTTTACTTAATTAATGTTAAGATCTGGAAGTTCACAGCAGGCTAAAAGCTGAACGTAAAGACGAACAGAACTGAGGTAGTCAGCTTTACTCAAATATTCTGTATGACAGCTCCCAATTCGTTGCCACTTTAAGTTGATACATTCCTTGGCAGTTCCCACAAGGCTACAGCTGCTAGCAGCTGTTAACCCACTGGTGGGAGAGAAGATGTTGCATTTTTCTGACTTTAGGACCTTCTGCACCCAACCCCCCAAGTCATGTCCAGTTCTGCAGTTCACAGGCAGCTGAAGGGCTGCACAACAAAGAAATTACGACTGAAATCTCAGATTATTAAGGCAGTAGCAGTTTTTACTTCACTGGATTCACTGATGCAGCTACTTAGCAGGTACTGGTGAACCTGACCACAAGAGCTCCAGCACGCAGATAGATTTCTCCCTGTCAATACAAAGCACTGCATCCCCTTTCTTTCATTAATGCTGACAATTCTGAAGTAGGTAAGCATCAACTTTCTAATCCGTCTTTCAATTAATTCTCAGGAAGAGAGATTAAAAGAAGAAAAGCCCTCAAGATAAACAACTGTGTAGAAGATAAAAATATTCAATTAAATATGACAAATCTCACACTTAGACAGGAAACCAGCATATCAAATACTGAGCACAATAAATTAACACCAGTTAAAAAGTTTAACAGTTATAAAGTTAGCCAGAAAGTTCAGACAGTGCAAACATTTCACAGTAAGAAAAAATAACCAGTAATTTCTTTTCAAGTATCAAAAGCATTGTTGTTGAGTGATACCATTTCAACTGTATTATTGCACAACAGACAAAAAATACAATATCAACCTCTGGGACCTAAGATATATTCTCAAACCTTTCTGTTCTCCAGGTATCAGTTCACATTGACCGTTTTGTGGATATAATAAAATAGTTTGTGTTCACTTATCAATCTGAGTGTTTCATAATTCCATTTGTACAGTTTTAAGCATTTGAGTCCTGACTTGTATTGCTTCTCCGAGACACTGATTTAAGGCTAGCCTAGGCCTTGTGTAATTCACAGCAAGCTTAACCTGTAAGTTAAGAAGGAGAACTAGCCCAGTGCAAGGTGCTCTCAACTGTGATGTCTTCAGACAGTTTAAGGTTGCACCTTACTTGCCTCAGCAGTGTTATGAGTTTCCTTAAATAAAAAATTTTAAAAAACAAAATCAAGTCCAGTAGGCACAAAGAATTTCTTACAATCATGATGGAAGTTCTATTATTACAGTATAATTGTAGTTAGTTTTACTCCATCTCCCTACCTTTCATTTAGGAAAGGGATCCAGTCACTGACCATTATAACACAATCAGAACATTTAAGAAGCAGAGTAACATAATCTTTCTTGCTATATCTGCATGTCTGCTCCCTTAAATGTAATGCTTTTCCAGGAGTGAAAACTGTCCTAAAATGACAGACAGTGGACTGAACCACAAAGAGTTTCTTTACCTCTGAACAGGATTATTTGTTACACGTTATAGTCAGAAATAAATAAAAACATCCTTACAAGGGTCCTACAGAGCAGCTGTCCTTACCTTGACAGATTTTACTCATTTCCTTCCTCTTATATATTTTGTCATCACATGATTAATTCTGTAGCAAGGTGTGCCCTCATGTGGCTCAAACCATCTGATTCTTAACTTATTAAAACTTCTCAAATAATCCAGAGTATTTATGTGTCCAAGAAAAAGTAGAGGGAAGAAATACAATTTAAAAAAAAAATACAGATTAGGCTTTCCTTACACATTCAATATAGTTTTTGGTCTAGAGACATCAGCATGATCCTGTAAGATTATAGCTGCCATTGCTACTGGCTTGCTCTTCAACAAGAAGTGAGAACATCTGCAGTAATGTTCATACTAGTTTTGAAACAATAATGCCATTATTTGAGAAACAAAACAACAAAATTTTTAAAAAAATCATAAATCCTACTTCAAACTTACAGTCTAAGTATCAATACTGAAATGCATTTGCCTAGCAACCTCTAGAGGATATTCAAATGTGATGCATTGAATTTCACATGCTAAATGATGCATTGAACTGGCACACACTAAATGAAAATGGGATTTCCAGACAGTTGTACTGGTTATGGTCTGAAATTCCATTTTGTGCATGTAGAGAGATGTAATAAACCCCAAGAATTAGCTAGCTTTTCCTAGTATCAATTCTGAGGGGGCTCAAAGCTGCAGAATGGAGTTGTGTGGAGTGGAGGCAACTGCCAACCTCTGGTCTATCCCATTACATTCTTTCCTCCCCCACAAATTGTAAGAATTAACAAAATAAACAAACTACCCGCCTCTTTTAGGCCTCGGTTATCAGCAGTGATGACAATTGAATTTCACATGGCTTTTGACTAAACCACTGAGGTATACTTCCAGTTTGAGGATGCTTTGCTACCACCGGCACAACAGACATAACAAAAAAGAAAAAAAACCAGCCCTCAGTTCTACTACAGGAGAGTTCTCATTTCAAATCTTGACTGAGCTGCCAGGTAGTCTAACACAGTTGGCAAAGTGGATCTTGTTACTGCATCAAAAAAACCATAGGTTCCAATTCAGGAAAATACTGGCACTTATTGAGATGACAAGGTAAATTTTCCCCCTCTCAGAACCCTACCTGCTTTTGTCAGCACTTCCCTGACTACTGTGTGCAGTGATACTTGCCAGGGGAGATGAGGTTCAGCAGGAGAGAGCTGCCTGCAGAGACAAAACCCCCGTGCTCCAGCTAAGGAGTGCAGCAGGATGGGTGTTGTCTCAGAGCATCTTCTTGCCCCAAGCTCAAGTCTATGCGCAGAGAAACAATCCTGTTAGCAGGGGAACTAAGTTGGCCACCAACAGCCAAAGGGTTACAACCAGGCTGGATGAGCAGGAGCATAAGTCTAAAATTTAAAAATAAAATATAAAAAAATTAAGAAGTATAAATTTTACATTTCAAGACAAGATAAAATAAGAGAGAACACTAAAACCCACCAAAGAGTTAAAGAAAACTTATTGACAAAACATTAACTGGTATTTAGTGAATTAAGCTTTTTACCTTCCTCAAAAAGAAAACTGACTCTGATCTTTCTGCATTACAACACAAACATTATCAATAGGAGGTTTTGCAAGTGAGAACTCAGTTTCCACGAAGGTGATAATAAAAGATTACAATAACAATATGGCCTTCAAAACACAGGTTAGATTTCCTGGTAGAGTTCCCAGGCTAAAGCTGGATTTCTGGGATGATTACCAGAAGGAGACATGAAACGAAGGCGTTATGTTTCAGACACATTTCTCCTGTGTTAGTCACTATTCTGCACGACTGCACAGCAAAAAGCAGGGCACCCTTGCTATTTTCCTTTACCTCCTACACCTGGAATCTTAAAATAGCCATAGCCTTCCTTTTCTCTTCCTGACAGTTAGAGCTGACACAAATCTTTGACATTTTCAGATATTTAATAATGAAACTTCGCTTCAGCAAAAAAGGCAACCTACCAATGGGTGCAGCTCTCGTTAAGTTGGAAGCTGGAGGATCCCTCTCTGGGGGACAGGAGTCACAGAAGTCCAAACAGGCTGGGCAAATCAGATTGCCAACGTGTATCCAGCCATTCATCTGAATGCTCACAGTCAACACCTGGCCCGCACGGCTGCACAAGTACACGGTGTCCTTGACCCACACATGCAGCCCTTGTGGAGAACAAGAAACCTTAAAATAAAAGAGTAAGAGTCAAGTCTGTATTATGCTTTAGAAAAAGCACGTATTAACTGCAATGATTTTAATGCAACCAGAGCAACTGTGAACTATTTAGGAATGCTTTAGAGCACTGACTCTCTCTTTTTGTGCAATGATGCAGATTATCAGCTGAGCATGAGTAAAACCTGGCTTCTGCAAATGACTACTTCTGTAGAATTGTGCAGTTACTGAATGTGTCACCCTTAGTGAGACAGTCCCAAAGAAAGTGAGAATAATGAGAAATAAGTGACGTGTGCGCAGTGCTTTCCACCTCTGAAAAAAATCAGAGTGACTAATTAATATTAAGCCTCAACAACAGCACATTTCATGGAAGTATTGCTTCTTAGCTGAGGAAAAAGTGTCATGAGGTAAGACAGATAATGTCCCTAGTGAGACTGGAAGCCATCCCAGCAACCACACACTTACCTAAATGACAGGCTTATGGTTGGAAGATTGTTTTCAAAGTATGTGATATGATCTATAGATTACAATGTCGGGCGTGCAGGTGCAAAGTTCTAACAGTCACAAACTACGTTTTAAGCCTGACTTTTCCTTTTAGGGTTATTAAAAAAAAAGAAAACAACAAAACCTCAACAAATACTTACTTGATAACATCCACTACCCCAGTCGGGGTAACTGAGTTTCCTCCTGCACTGTTCCATAACAAAAGCAGATTTCTGAATAAGACATACAGAGCTTGGTCCATATTTCTCTGCACCATAGTTTTTGGTAGGATCTAAGGTAGAAGGAATATACTGAATTACAACATAACCAGAGGAACAGAAAGCCCACATCAATTTAAAAGGCTATCTAATGAATATCCCCACATTAAATTCAAGGTTTACTTTTGGAATATTTCAGACCCTGAATTATTATAAATTTGGGAATTATACGGTCTTGAAAATAATGTGGGAAGAAACACAAGATTTAAGAAAAAAAGAAAAAAAATCAACTAGCCACAAAGAAAACCCCAAGGAGCACTTTCCATCAGAGCTCTGTGGTTATGTTTGCCCTCAGGGGATGGCAGCTGTGACTGTTGGCTTGAGGGCAGGGAGCGTTTGTTTTTGAGACAACTGCACAGACAGGTAATATCCTACAGCATTCTGGAGCTCAACAATACCGAACATCCGTGCATTACACTGGGAGACAAGCCCATGTTCTGGTAATTCCCAAAGACCCTGGCCTCGAACAAAAAACCTACAAAGGTGAAAGGTGCAACTGTTTCAGAGACTAAATAAACAACCCCACCCCACCATCCTTTGTCCTCTATTTGGATCGTTTGGGCTATCTGTTCATTCCTTATGCAAATCCTGCATTAGATATGCGGGTTTGCCTCAGAGGTGCAGAATAGTTGTGCTGTGCTTCTTACCACAGCACAGTTTTCACACAGCTGGTGGCGTGAAACTTCGTAAGTGAAAATATTCACATGCAATTAATTTGGATATGCAGCAAGTCCTGCTGCACTGCAATACTAACTTGAAGTCTGAATACTGACCTGGCTGGTTTTCAATTATTCTACAGTCTGAACTGCGTTGAAATTCACCACTTAAATGCCAGCTGAATTCCTGACTAAAGGGGCAATAGTCAGCAATTTCTACTGAGCCACCATAGTAAGGTAGTTCTTCTGCTGGTACTCCATTAAGATTGTCAAAATACTGCAAAACAAAATACAGTAGTGAAGCAGAGTTTTTT
Organism: Regulus satrapa; assembly: GCA_013396955.1. NCBI lineage: Eukaryota > Metazoa > Chordata > Aves > Passeriformes > Regulidae > Regulus > Regulus satrapa. The sequence goes on from VWZN01011104.1 coordinate 331,661, forward strand.
GCACAGAGTTTTGCCTTCCTTGTAACGCTGAAAAAAAACTGCTTTTTAAATAGATCAAATCACTACAGCAGCAAGAACATCAGCTGTTACTACTCAGGAATGCTATTAACAGCACCTTACAATACCCACGAGCCAGATGAGCCAGAAGTATTTAAGAATACATAAATAATGCAGAGATTCATATCTGCATGTATCATTCCCAACTCCTGCCCCTGATTCCCCTCTTTGTAATAATTTCATATTTTGGGATTTAAACAGAACAGATTTCTTAGTGTGCTGTGACCAAGGGCAGAAGACTAGGGGAAGAAATCCCTCAAACAAGACATTTTGGGGGATTTCTGTTACACAGCAACATTTCTATCAGGTATTTGGCTAGACAGCCAAGCAACATAATTTTCTTTTATTAAGATCACAAGGGGTTTTTATCAGTCTTCAGACTCCTTGTAACAAACTGGGTAGACATTTTTCACATTCATCTACTAACATCTGATAGTTCAGAAGGAAAAAAAAAAACAACTGAAAAAATATAATTATCAGGCTGCAAAGCTCAACAATGAAAATGTATCAGTTATTTGTAAAGTGGGGTCCATTATACCTGATATTCCTGAGGTAACTGCTTTGGAAACTTCTGCAAGTTGCACACTGCTACTGCTCTTTGGTCCTGTCTGCAGGTTAACTGCAAAGGATTACTTCTCAAAGTGTCGCAGTACGGACTGATTAATTGCTTCCTCAAAAACAAAAAGCAAGCAAACAAAAACATAATAAAAATCACATCAGATCAATTAAACTGCTTTACATAAGCAGCCTGTCAAGACCGTTTGTTCCCATTCTCCCCTAGACTCAGTCAACACACCAAGAAGCATTGACAAGAATCTCTGGAGGCTCATTTTCCTCATTTCTCTGGCTATGACTTTTCTGATTTCAAGAATATCAAGCCAGCAACCAAAGTTACAACACATTCACCTATTTAGTTTTAATGACACTGCTTTGTAAACTTTAAATTAAAAAAACCACACAAGCAAAACAGCCCACTCTGCAGCTGTGTCCTAGAAACATATGAGGACTGTGAAGAACAAGGTTGTAAGGAATAAACAAGGCAGGCTGTGTTTTGAAGATGGCCATCATCTCCTTCAGGTGCTTTAAGTACAGTCCAGTAAAGCAAAATGACACAGGCTGCATTTCTGATCAAAAGGGACAAAATAGGAAGGCAAACACTTTTAGAGTAAGTCTCTAGAGCACAGCCTTCTCTTAGTGTAAATGCATTCCACACCCTAAGATGTTTGCCTCTGTATTTACTGTAACTGGGGGGGATGCAGGACAGCATCCCTTTTTCATCTCTACTGACCTCTAACTCCTTTTACTGAATTGCATTTGAAGGACAAATGTAAACAAGCATCAGGGTTTCCTCTTTTTTAGGAGACTGTATTCTTACTTTTGTCTTTTCTGGTCGATCCAGAATTTGCAGCTCTTCATTACAAAGTCACAGCCTTTATTGCGTCCCCAGTCTAATTTCTCTGCCATGCTGTAATTTGCTTTATACCATCTGTAAAGGTATTTTGAAATGAGAACATAGTCACTTCAAAAATTACTGTTCTGATTAATAAAACAGCAGTTCAAAGAATTTCATATTATGCCTTAAGGTTTTCAAATTAAGAAAAAGAGAAACTGCATCCCCTCTGCCTCTAAGAAAATACAGCATGATTTCAGTATTTTTCAAGTTACAATGAATTAGAAGAAAATCTTGTGATCTGCAAAGGAACAATGCATACAGAAAGATAAAACCTTAGGCAATTTCTGCTTTCTATCTGCAAGAAGAGCTGAAAAAAAATCAGTATGTATTGCATGCAATTGAAAGAAGACTTACATCAAGACAAAACGTAAATAGATGCTACAAACACCACTTTGCATGGCAATGCCTGGCTTTTTAAGGCTAGATTAAGAATAGGTTTTGAAACACTTGAAGAAAAAGTAGCCTATAAGGTATGACTCTTTGTCTAATGGAAAGCATATTATGCTGATTATCTACTCTGCTGCAGAGGAATAAGTACAAGTGCATCAATTTGAAATAAAACCAAGCAATGGAAACCAAAGACAAATGAACCAAAACCCACCCTCCCAGTCTCAATTCTTACCCTGTGTCTTCCATCAATGCTAAGGTGATCCTGGAAAAGACTCGATTCTGAGTGTGGGATCCAGTCATTGCTTCATTCTGAAAGTTACCAGGATTGGTAAGCCACTCAAAATCATTATTGTAAGAAAATGCTTCTTATGAAAAGCATTTCATTTCTGGTCTCTTTTTACTATTGACAATCAAATCCCATGCCACTTCATAAAAAGACTGTCCTGAAGCATTTTCCTTTTTGTTTACCTCACTGCATAAAACAATGACTAGACAATGTACCTCTGCCAAAAATATCACACTAAGCACTAAGTTACAAATACAAAATTAGCTTAAATGTTAAGAAGGAAATAAGTGGGTTTTTTTTCCCAGGCAAGGTTCTGGAGGAGGCATGGCAAAAGCTAAAGCCAGGGCATATGAATTAAAGATTAAATCAAGGTAATAAACAGAATTATGAAGTATTTAAGAGGCAGAGGGCAACAAAAATCAATTGACTCCAAGGAATAGCCCCTTTGCCCTAAAACAGGAGCAAACCTTCTCAAAAGGGTAAAGGGCAGGCAGGAGTAAGAGACATTGAGCTTTTTAGTAACACTTGATCTCATACTCTGAGACTCAGCAAGAAGGCTAAAAGACAGATGTATCTAGAAATTGGACATTTAGGTATTTAAGTATCAAGTACTATTTGTGATGTATTTCAACGAGGTCTGATACTCCTGCCTTTTCAAGGCTCCAGTAGGTACAACAATAACCCTAAAAATCAAGGCACAGGGAGCACACAGTGCCACATGTCCTTCCCTTCCTGGGATCAGCACAAACCTCCAGCAATCTCTTCTCCCAGTGATTGAGCTCAGTACCCATGCCTCCTTGATTTTCAAGCTCCATTCCCTCTAGAATTGGACAGTTGAAATGTTCTCGGGCTTCTTCCTAGAAAGCAAACATTTCAACACAACTCTCAAAAATACTGTGATGGATACCCACATGCAGTCCTAGTGTTCTAGAATTATCTCTTAAAAGTATTTCAGCATTTCTTTTTCAACCATTTTGTTTTCTACTCAGAGGCTGACTAAGCAAGCACCCCAACAACAAGCCTATCACACTGTCTATTCATCTTGAAAAAAAAATGAGCAAAACCAGGGGTAATTAATCCATGTTTGCTCTATATACTGTCTCAGATTTAAAACAACAAGATTATTTGTGGCCAAATGTGATTAACACTATGACTTATTTCCAAATCCAATTTGTTACACTTGAGCATATGTTCCGTTGGGGGCACAAAGAGAGAGTCTGAGGCGTGGGAAGCAAGAACGATTTCCAAAAATCCTTGAGGAATTTCTTTTTAAACATGACAAAATATTAATATTAAACGAGCGGGAGGTGTCTTAAGTCTATAGGAAACCATCTAAAGAGCAGTATTAAGGAATTTCTTCAACAGCAGTTCTGCTTAACCTTTTATAATTTACCCTCCAGCCCCTTTGTTTTCTCTTACTATGTCAATTTATTTATTTCATACTGTCACCAAATTTCTACCTTACTTTAGCTATACCCTCTCAATTACACAATGTTAACGGCACGGGCTTTGGGCCATACTTTCAGGGAAGGGTATTCAGGGCTAGCCTGAATCCTTCTTCGAGGATAAGAAATATTTATGACTCAAGAATGTCCTGGCAAACCTGGCACAGCAAGCTTGAAAGGTAATGCACACTTACGACTACCCGAGGTGTCACCAGAAGATGAACAGCATGGCGCAGCATTTTGCCACCACGTATGTCCCACAGCCTCACTGCTTTATGAACAACTTTACTGCTCCACTGATACAAACCTAGGCTGGAAGGAGAAGGCTTGGTTACACATCCTTCCCACATGTTACTGTGCAAAGATCTAGCTCCATAAGAAGCAGAACCATGGGTAATTTCTATACTCACTCGTGCTTTCTAAATTTGAAAATTTTATTATGCAGCATTTCTCCTTTTTTAAGATGGGTTTATTATACATGTGACTCGATTTAACAAGGTAAAGTAAAATCATTAAAAATACAGTCTACAGACTCAAGGCATGTTTTCTACATTTACCAAAAATGTAAGAAATTAAATAAAACCCCTCATTATTGCTATTATAAAAAAAGCTGTCTACCCTTCCATCTCCTAGAATATCTACAATACCAACTAAAAAAAGAAAAAAACACAAACTGCTCATTCTGTACCAAATCAGAAAATTCACGCAGCAGATTACACACATCGTCCATTCTGCCTAACCATAAATCTTGACTGATATAAATCTTAAAAATGAACTGCACTGACATTAGACAGCATGGATAAGTGTAAGGCTTAACTTCCAGCCTTCTAACAAATGAAATCTTACCTTAGTTTATTTATCTGGATAATATAAGTGCTCAATGGCAATGTAAAGAAAGACTACAGAATCACCACACACCAATGTTTGGACATTAGAAAGGAAAAAAAATCACTGCAATAATGGAATCAAGTTGGATTTTCAACAGGGAAAATACATCCTGAAACAGCAACATGCAAACAATCCCTCAGTGGGAGTACCAAGAGGCCCATAGAATATGCAATACCTTTCATTAAAAGGAGGGAGTCCATCTGCATATCTTGGTGTCAAAGGTTTTCCATCATCATCACGATAAAATGCGAACAGTCCAGCAGAGAAACCCTTCAAGTCAGAGAACAAGGGAACACATGGAAACCTCTGGTAACATTCATACACCAAGTCAAACACCATGAACGAGTCCCCACACCACCAGAGACACACTGCAAGCACAACACTCCAAGGAAATTAACACAGATTGAAGGAGGCAAAGCAAGAGCTTTCCTCCACCAAACATCCTTCCCTTGGCAACAAGCTGGAGGCACGTGAGCAAGCAGACACCCAGTTCAGGGCCATGTTTTATCAACCCTTACCAGTGCATGGATTATCTCGTGTTTCACTGTGGACAACATGCCAATAAATTCCTGAGCTTGCGTTGAAATCATGTTTGGACACAAGTTAGCATATCCTGCTATTGGCCTGGAAGACAGTTTGAAACAGTTTTTGGTAAAATACTACAAAATTTAAATCATTGTTCACTTGAAGCAGCAGAAAATTTAAAGAAGATACAGATTAATGTAAAAATATGTCCTTCCCACTCATTTATAAAAATCTGTTAACCAGACAGTGACTAGTTTACTGTTGGGATGGGGAGGGGTGGGATGGGGTCAATCAATCTCTATATTCAGTACTCTGCAGAGGTGACAACATTGCAAGGGACCTGAATTTTAGATCCCAGGGAGGTACAAAGTCCATGACAGTGGCTACACCTGAAATGGAAACAAAAGTAGGAACCTGCATTCTTTAAGTTTGTGAAACCATGACATTCACCTCAACAGAAACAGGATCTTGAGGTAAAGTTTAGGCATTAACAGTGGAGGATCAACTTGAGTCCTGTGCCTCAACCTGCAAGTTAAGCACTATTTGCTAGTTTGTGATTTTACATAAATGCAGTGCTTGTCTATCTCAATAATGACTCCTCCTCCGTTATACGAAAAAGGCAAAGAATCAAATTCCACATCTGAACAATCAAAAAACTTGAAAGTTTAATAAAAAAAAGAGAGTTTGCAACAGAGGGCATACTTACCTGTCCATTTCAGCTTCCAGTTGGCAGTAGGCTGCATATGCAATGATATTTTCATGGCCACACCTGTCAGTAGTGAGAGCACTGACGTAGAGCACAAAGTCAGCATCTCGAACGCCCTCCTGCTCAGGTGAGCCCGTGGGCCTGCGGTGCCAGTCGCTGTCGTTGTACACCCTGCATTGCTTTAAAAAAAAACAAAACAAAATAAAGGGAAAAAAAAAAAAAGCTTGCCAAGCTTGCCAGAATTAGCACCCTGTATTTTCTATAAATTGAAACAAAATCTTGGCTCACAGAACTAGCGTGCATAAGTAACAAGAGCATTTCTCATGTAATCTATCTTTCTAATGATGCAGTTGAAACTTCCAAGTTAAAGAAAGAAAACTAGAAACCTAGGGATCACATCTTTTAGTTGAATCTAGAAAACAAGTCTGAAGCATTTCTTGCACCATGCTCCAGAGTCAGTGGATAACCTCTTCAAAGAAGGTCTTCAAAAATCAACTATTAACCCTGTGAAATTCCAACTCATTGACCAAGGTGAATAACAAAGTGACTAGAATGGCAATTCAGCAAGCTCCAAATCTCCCCCTCACCATACAGGTCATTAGAACAAAGACTCACAAGATAGTAACCAGTTCTAGTTTTTTATTTGAGTCTTGATTCAAAAACATAAACTACAGAAACTCACACTAATTTTTCTATTCTTTCATTCAGACTTAGTGATCTCCAGCAAGCAGGTCGCTTATGCACAATTACCAATATTCACCTTTTCATTAATTACCATAAACGGTAATATTTTAAAGATTAGGAAAATAAAGACTTGGAAAGCTGAGCTTACCTGCAGGTGTTTCTCAGGAACTATAACTGGCCCACACCTTGTATGGTCTGCACAGGCTTTTTGGCAATATCTGTGAGGGTCAGCTTTCCTCCTTAAATATTGGTTTGTCACACATTGCCTTCAATGAAACATGAGACAGTCAACACTTTTATTATTAAAGGAGAATTACAGAATAGTCTCACAGCACTTTGTTGGTATTTGATACAACTCTCACAGTGAAAAATGTAAATTACCTTACCAGGGAAGACATCATGCTTCCAGTTATCAACAGAGTTGTCATCCACATTTTCAAAGAGAGGTTAGGAACAGGTTCATAAATGGGGGTACACATAAAAGAGAACTGGCAGTGTATTAAAACTAGCTTTTAATATCTCTGCTACAACAAACGTTGCTACAACGTGTTGCTTGTGGAAGATTTGTAAAAGAGCATCTGCCACTGGATCAGATGGGTCACTGATCTGACTCAGCGGGGCATTTCTTACACTCTAATCTTCTTTTAAAGGCTATGCAGCACAGTGTTAAATATCAAATATAGCAACTGATTTTCAACAGACTTCCACTCACCTGCTTAGCAATATAGCACCGGCAGATTTGCGCACTTGAAATGTCTTCTCCAAATAAGATATAGCTTGTGGGAAGAGTTTGTTCTGAAAAGAATAAAAATCAGAGTCACCCCAAAGGCATGAACTGACAAGTTAGAGGAAACTTCCTAGATACTGTGGTGTAGCAGAATAGGGGAAAGCCTGAGTCTCCAAGTTCAATTATTACCAACATATTTAGGAAATATTTGATTTCAGGATTCCCATATGTTGTCATTGGAATGAGAAAATTGTTCTATTAATTAGAACATACAGCTTCAAAGAGGCTTTTAAAAACTATATACACATTTCCCACTGATACCTTTGCACCTTGGGATATAGCAAACACCTGTCAAACAACATGGAGCAGAACTCTGGAATTATTTGTTATGGAGGTCTAATCTGTACACAAAGATTTGGTTTCTTGGACTAGAGGAATACTAAAGTGCTGGCTAAATTCAAGGTTTTAGTTAAATCAGCCTTAACTTCATCGACGTAATAAACTACATACAAACAAAAAGGGCAAGGAAATACAACATACCTTTATAAGATGTCTTTTCTCAGGCAGCAAACTATATTTAAAAAACAAAACAAACGAGCTTTAGTTAACAAGGTTTCCATTCTCAGCCACGGGGTGGGAAAAAAAACCAAAAACCTACCACAACATTATACTCACTCCTCAACGCTTCTGTCATACACAATCTTAATTCTCAGCTGCTGATCCACGTTCCTCTTGGAGACGTGATTTTCCTTTAGAGGAACTTGATAGACGACCTGGCAGGGAGAGGCGGGAGGCGCTGGGCGAGGCGCTCGCCCGGGCTGCCAGAGCCCCCCGCGGCCCTGGGCTCCCTCCAGCACCGCCCGCAGCCCCTCAGCCCGGCCCGGCCCTTCCCCTCAGCCCGGACAGCCCAGAAGGAACGGAGCGAACAGCGGGAACGGCCGACAGGGGAACCTCTGCCCACCCTCAACNCGCCATGAGGGGCGGGGCCAGGAGCTGAGGGGAGGCGGTGGAGCCGCAGGGTCAGCGGGAGGGGCGCGGCCCCGGCGCGGCCCCTCAGCGCTTCCCCCGCCTCCCTCGGCAGCCCGTTCCAATGCTCGACCGCCCTTGCCGTGAAGGAATTTTTCCTCGCGTTCAACCGAAATCCTTGAAGCCGTTTCTTCCTATCGTGTCGCTTGTAACCTGGGAGAAGAACCCCCACATAGCTACAACCTCCTGTCAGGGTGTTGTGGAGAGCAGTACGATCCACTCCGAGCCTCCTTTCATCCAGGCTCAGCCTCCCCAGCTCTGTTCCCTTCTCTGGACATGCCTTGATTGTGGTGATGGGCCCGAAACCAAGCACAGAGCTTGAGACGCCTTATCAGTGCCCAGCACAAGGGACAGTCACTGCCCTGATCCTGTGGCCACATTATTGCTGATGCAGGCCAGGGTGTCTCCGGCCTTCTTGGCCATCTGGGCATGGGCTGGTTCATACCCAGTCATCTGGATGTCACACGGTTCCTTTTGTGCCCTGGATTTTATTTATCATACACATACACGTATTTTATTTAGCATGCCCTTTTCCCAGCTTCTCTGTCCTCAAACACTGCACAACAGAGTTTCCCCCAGTTTCTAGTACGGAAATGCCTGAAGCACCACCAGCAGCGATAAAAGTCATCGGGGTTTTNCGGCCCGGCCCTTCCCCTCAGCCCGGACAGCCCAGAAGGGACGGAGAGAACAGCGGGAACGGCCGACAGCGGAACCTCTGCCCACCCTCAACACCCCCGGCCGCCCCACCTGGTCGCCGCTGGGTACGCGGTGGTGACAGGAGGCGGCGGCGGCGGCGGAGGGAGG
>VWZN01011104.1:340794-377540 GCA_013396955.1 Regulus satrapa
CCGAGCCTCCTTTCATCCAGGCTCAGCCTCCCCAGCTCTGTTCCCTTCTCTGGACACGCTCCAGCACCTAAATGCCTTGATTGTGGTGATGGGCCCGAAACCAAGCACAGAGCTTGAGACGCCTTATCAGTGCCCAGCACAAGGGACAGTCACTGCCCTGATCCTGTGGCCACATTATTGCTGATGCAGGCCAGGGTGTCTCCGGCCTTCTTGGCCATCTGGGCATGGGCTGGTTCATACCCAGTCATCTGGATGTCACACGGTTCCTTTTGTGCCCTGGATTTTATTTATCATACACATACACGTATTTTATTTAGCATGCCCTTTTCCCAGCTTCTCTGTCCTCAAACACTGCACAACAGAGTTTCCCCCAGTTTCTAGTACGGAAATGCCTGAAGCACCACCAGCAGCGATAAAAGTCATCGGGGTTTTTGTAGTGCTTGAATTTGCAGCTCGTGCTGCCTTCCAAGAAGGTCAGGTACAAAGAGGGCCACACGAATAGAAAGTGCTGTGTCCTGGCTCTCCAAGCTGCTCAGTGACAGCAATGGGAGAAGCCAGTGCAATGCCTGGTGCTTTCAGCTAAAGAGAGTTGCTCTGCCTGCTGAATTCTTTCCATGGCACAGAGAACTACCCAAAAAACAGAGAAAAGAAAAGCGTCCTCACCTTTTTACAGGGAGCAAAATCCATGAAAGTGGGAGTGGGTAAAACTATGCATTACTTTAAATGGGAATTTATGCAGGACGTTCATCTGAAGTGCTGCATGGGCACCTGCTGTGAAAAGCAGAAATTTTTTATATTGCAAACTTCAGATACTGTAAGCCCTTTTCCTCTTTGCAGGCAATGAGAGCATCATGATGAAGTTTTAAGACATCGTGGCAGCTATTTGCAGCACGGGTCTTTTTTTTGACTAAGGCAGAACAATTTCACTTGGAATTTGTACACACAAGTCCTGTGACTCAGACAATACCAGAAAACGATTTTGTCTTCAAAGGCTTTATTGCATCACTGTAACATATAAAATTGGCAAGGAACACTTCTAAGTGAAGTATGTTCCCTTGCAGCTCAGCAATACAGTGTAGCTACTTGAAAATACTTTTATAAAACCGTGTATATGGCTTTTGATTGGCAGTTTTAAGACCAAGTGATTAAAAGTATCGCTTGCAAAGATGTAAAAATGTAATTATTTATTCTTTTTAGAGAACTTTACAAATTTTCAAATTGTTGAAGCATGTGAACTGAGCTATGCCTCTGTAGCTGACCCTGCAAATTGGTGATTCTACAGCAGGGTTAATGTATTAAAGTATTAAAAAGAAAAAAATTAAAAGTCCCTCTTTACAGTCTTGAAAGCTGCAAAGACAATGACTTTGTGGAAGCTGGAAGTAATAGGAAGAGACTCTAGAGAATTCCCCTAAGAAATGGGTATGAATACAGTAATTTACAGTAATAACAGTAAAGCATGCCAGGGTAGCAGACATATAGGTAAGGGGGCTGAAGCAATAAATACAAAGTGCATGTTCATATTGGAATTCTTTTTCTTCCAGACTTTTAGCACCAACAAAATGAATGGATACCTGAGGATGACTGAAAACTCTGCTGGTGGGTGAGGTTATTAGAATCATAGCACTGCTCTGATTGGAAAAGACCTTTCAGATTACCTCAGCACAGAACATTTTAACTGAATCCTCACAAGAAGGTGCTTTATGGTGACTGCTGGAAACGGGAACATGCAGAAGTGCTCTGACCTACCCCACACCTCTTACTGCTGGCCACAGGTAAGGCAGAGCAGCTTCCTCTCCTACCACTCCCCTCTGCCTTCTGTAGGAAGAAGTCAGAGCTGTTCTCACAGCTCTTGCCTACAGCTCTGCATAATTAAACTTGAAATATGGCTACTGAAATAGCATGTTCTAAAATATTTGCCTATGTTAGTCCTTCTGTTGATAATCTGAAGACAGATTTCAACACATGGATAGATCAATAAAGAAGAAACCTAGATGTAAAAAGATTTTACAATCGCCCTGTAAATTCTTACACCTAAAAGGCACTCAAATTTTCTAGACTCTTAAGATCATTCTAGTATTTGAAAGTAATAAGGTACTGCGGATACGCCTGAATGTCATTAAATATGACAAACACCGTGGGATTAAACTCATTATCAACCACACTGTCGTACAGGTCAGTAGGATCTGCTAGGCTCCTTGCTGGTGGAACCTTTAGTCCTGCTCTCCCAGCACAGTGCTGCCCAGTTAGGACCCGAGCCAAGTACATGCGTTTCCTGCCTTTCACATCTGGAACGGAGTAAGTATCCTGAGCAGAGTAAAGTGCATGGACAGCAAAGTAGGTTCCATCTCCAAAGGCTGCAGCTGTTAGGAAAGACAACATTTTCAAATACAGTTAGTTCTTTTTCTCCTCTTAGAATCTCTAAAACTCCTTTTTGTTTTTAACTGCAGAAGCTATAGATGTGGTTAAACACAAAATTCTAGCACTAATCCTTTGTATCAGAATCAAATATGAACCCACAGAGATACCAGCTAAGTATCAACACCCAGGTATTGATTTCCCTTTCTATGGAGAAAAGGGCTCCTCTGTTTAGCATGGTTTAGCCTGCAATCCATCAAATTGAAGTTCTTCAGAGACTTTTGGACTTAAAATTGACTACATAATAGTAATTATAGTTTTCTAGCCACACTTCCCAGCAAGTTAGAGGAATGACATGTCTTTGATCAAGACATTTCTTTTTTCTATCATTGGTAAACAGTTGTTCAAGCCAGACAGGTCCTTCCTATCTACATCTCCTCTAGTCGTGTTCTAAAAAGAAGCTGTGGCTGCCATTCCTACCTGTGCACAACCTGATTTTTATTTTGTGTATGCTGGGCTTCATTTATTCAAGAAAATCTCAGCGTTAAGTACCTCCAGAGGATCCAGACAAAGGTCTATTTTTGGATCCAGACCAGACTGAAATGTCAACTAGATCTGAGTCAAGCTGCCCAGCTCGCTCAAGATCATATCAGCCCTAGGCATGTACAATTCTGTCTCAAGGAAGAACACATTAAGAACAAAAATTAAGGACTTTTGAAGTGAGATTACATGGCTGCTAAAAATCAGCTAGCACCTCAATTCAGTCCACGTTCCACTTCTTTGGATCCTGCCCTTCATCTTTGAATGCTGTCAAATAATACACGTTACACGACTGTACTAGAGGAAGTGGACAGAACAAGCTTTGAACTAATGCAGAATATATTTATGCTAAGTATTTAAGTTTTCTCTAACAACTATTAAAGGCTAAGAATTAACTCATGGATCTCATAGATTTTGTTAGCATAAAATTGGTATGGATGTGGGATCTTATGCTGTCTGATCTTTGCAGGAGAAGTATCTGCACTTCTACTTTGCTACCTGTCTTTGTCTAAGAGGAGAGGAGATACCACCAGTAGTAGCTGTTACCTCAGCTGAGGATGTTGAACAGTGTTCCTTGCTCATTTCTTAGGCAGATGACACAAAACAATTCCCAGAAGCTGCCCAGGCTTCATTTCAGAGCACGGGAGCTCTTTTTGATACCCTTATTAATGGTGGCATCCAGCAACAAGTGATCAACTGAACAGGATAATTCCTCTGCCCATATGGATTCATCTTGGGAGTTGTTTATTATTGTGTTCTCTAATTTCATTCAGCTTTCACGTTGTGCTGACAGCACTACAATGTTGACATCCTGTAGCACTCACACATGCCTAGGAAATTAACTGATTTGGATAATAACTCACCATTCTTTCCAGCATAGCCACGATTAAATCCATAGGAGTTTATCAACCTCAAAGAGGATGCAGCTGTTCCATGAAATAGCAACTTCTCATTATCTTGATTTTTGTTCTTTTTACAGATAAATTTCTTTTTCAATTGGTATGTCTGCCACAGGATGCGATTTTGTATTCTTTCAATCTGCAAAATTACAAAGTTAACTATATTTATACTCGAGATAAATAGGGGAGGGATGAATATTTATCATGGCAGGAGAGCATTAAAATGAAATCAAACTGAAAGAATTACAGCAAGTTCCACTATGTCCTGTTAGCATGAGGTTTGGGTAGAGGAACTGAATACGCAGGCCTCCTGAAAAATCACAGACCAAAGCAGCCTATGAGAGAGTTTCAAGCTCAGTAATTTTGGGTATACATTTGTCTTGCCTAGTATACCAGGTACCCAGCAGGCATGGTAGCTGTGCACTGTCATTTCCAGAAACAGGCTGCTGTACCACTGCTAGAGACAGTTAATGATGTAAGATGCCTCCTATATATCCTAATCATCTTTACTGATATTGTTCTCTCACTAAAGGACAGACTGTAGCATTAGCATTAGGTTGAGTTTAAGTTTCTCTTCTAAATCTAAGCTTGCAAGTCAAAATTGCTGCCTCTAATGTGTAGTTTAGCAACTCATAAGAAAATACTATATAAAAATCACTTGGTGGGAGGATGGATGTTGCTGGCTCCCTCTGCCAACATGGTGAATATAGCTTAAGGGGAAGCAGTGTCTCTGCATCAAAGTATAATCTTGAAGTCATTTCTGTAACAGCTTTCCGTTTTTAACAGAAAAAGACATAATGTCATTACTCATTTTTTTCTATAGTACACTAATATTTCGTTCTCTTCGTATTTTTTCGTGACCACGCTCATTGAAGTTCGTGACGGAAGAAAAATTTTTAAACACATTATTCTCACTCCTAATTTGACTGTATTTTTTACTGTTTATCTCTTCTCTTGATTCAGAACAATTTCATCTTCTCCCTGGCAATTAAATCTCTGTACAGACTTCTAAATAAGCAGGATCAAATATTGACAGTGGTTAAAACTGACAGCCAAGCCTAAAAGGCTCTGGGATGAGAGGGGAAAAGCTGTAAATTAGTCCAAAGCTTTATGTCAGGCTGCAAGGACTTTGTATTTTTCTTTGTATTCTGAATGCATTTGGTCATGCCTCCATTTCAATATTTCAGAATTTCCTAATTGGAAATATATGAACTAGAGAGTACCATATCAATTGAACTAAGAGTCAGCCTGAAGACTGACGGTCACTGGTTTGGCACCATTAGGTGGCAGAAATGGCAAACCAGCTCTTCTGAAACTTGTTTTGATTCATATTCACCCTGTACAGTGCTGGGGAGATTGACATATGAGAGGTGTACTAAGGTTGCAGACACCTCATAAGCAAATATTTAGGAAGTATATTAATGTTTCTTGCCCAGTCATTGACATTTTTCCCCCCTCCCCACCCCATATGATATCACCTTCTCTATGTTAAAGTTGGCACATGTTGTCTTAAACATCTTCTCAACTGTTGTGTATTCAGGATGTGATGGCTTGAGCTTCACCACTTTGACCTGTTCATTTTGCATGTCTGCCCACTCCTTAGGGAGCTCTATTGACTGCAAATCTGCAAAACAGAGGTTGCATTATTATGACAGACAACTAGCTCAGCTCCAAGGCACATCTTACAAACCACCTGCATAGAGGGGAAAGACTGAGAGGACAGCACCTTCTGCAATACCTTACTCAACAAACACTCTTGCTCTTCCAAACATCACTTTGCATTTTGTCTAATTATCCCCATACCAATATCTAACTAAAACAAGCTTTAAAACCCCAGAAGAGTTTTATGTATTCTTCATATACCACTTCCTTCGTCAGACTAAAGCATGAAATCTGTGCTCACCAGTCACATATATGCAGATAACATTTGCACTTAAAACTGATGTTCTCATTTCACTCATACTTCCCACTGATTGTGAAACTCAAAACTGCTGGCCAAGGGAAAAAAAAAAAATAATACAAAGGGAAAAAAGCTACGTAATACCTTAGTTCTTTGGGATACCTGAGCTTGCATTTATCCGAATCATCATTCAATAATAACTATCCAAGCTTTTTTTATTTAACAAAAGCATCATTTACCTTCATCCTTTGTCACACGTTGAAGATTTATAGTTTTTCCTTGGTCATCAGTAGCCTTTAGAGTATTCAGATCCACGCTGTAGTTCTTATTTTTAATGCTGACATTCAGATACAGTTTTTTAGCCATTTTAGCATGCTCCAGCTGCATATTTGTCAGTTTATCAAAAGCAACAAAGCCTTTGTTGCCTCTTGGATACCTCCATTCTACCAAGTTATAAAGGAGTTCTGCCTTGGATTTCTCTTCTTCAGAAGACTTAATTTGTTGGACCATTTCTTGAACTTCTAGAGAAACGGAACAGACATCCCTGCTAATACCAGAAATTTTAATTTGAGGGGGAGAAAGCTTATTGGAAAGCTCAATGGTGACTTGCTTTTCTCTCTGGAGATCTTGCAAAATGGCAATTTGCGTCTCATCAAAATTTTCAATTGCCTCATCTGAAATGGTGTTTTCAAACTGCTCCTTTAAAATTAAATCCTTTATCCAGGACTCAGTTGCATTCACCTTTTCTTGGCTTTCTCCACAGATCTGAAATATGACTAAATTAACTTTCTTCTCCAAAATCATGGACTTATTCGTCTCAGAAGACTGTTTTCTGTCCCAAAAAAAGGCTGTGGATAAATACAATTATTAGTTGTAAATAAAAGCACTTCCATTTTATTTGCCCATGCACACAGAAAACATGCTGACTTACATTTAAACATAGATAACCATGATTCTATAGATAACCATGATTCTCTGGAGGACGAATTGGAATCTTTTATTTTCTTCATGCTTTCATAGAAGTCTGTGAGCATATTTGTCTGGAAGATCACGATTTTTATTGTCTGTAAATTCTGTACTGACTTTTGCCTTGCAAATTCCACTATGGCATCCAACATTTCATCAGCTACCTTGGCTGAGCTCAGTCCTGCCTGACCTGAACAAAAACAGAAGGCACATATCAGTGAAAGGGTTTTGTGCAAGTCTACTGTTACCCATATTAAGTTTATCTGTTTCTGAACTACCCCATCACACATTGCTCTCCCAAGAAACCACAAACCTGTTCCAATAGCTGGGAAGGCAACAGATTTGTACATCCTTCGTTCACACTCATGAAGCACTTTGGAGACCTGACTCTTCACCTGGTTATTGGTAATCAAATGGAGGATTTTACTGCACAACAGGTTCCCACCCTGGGTAATAATAAAGCCATTTTGATACTGCCCAGCTGGAAGAGAGAAGATAAAGAAGGAGACATAAAATTTACAAAGTGGCAATCTCTTCTGGTAATATTGATTGTTACATTGGTGGTACCAGCGAAATGGAAAAAGGGGTAAGAAATCCACTGTGGGCTATTTTATTGTGGGTTTATTTGCTTCTGATTTTCTTTGTAAATAATCTGCAGGGTTTCTTTGAGAATTTAATTAAAGTAAATGTGTGTTTTCTAATTCCATAAGTATTTTCCTATTAGGTAAAAAATAAGAATATATGATGACTTTGAATACATCTCACTTCTATTTAAAGGCATGACAAATTAACTTATATATGAAAACCTTTCTCATGCCACTTATTGTTTAAAAGCACAAATTCTTACTCTGCAGAAGAGCTGAGTGGTTAAAATAATATCATTAAGATTATGCCCAACTGATCTAAGAACGATATGGAATTTTTAAAAAGATATTTGTGATTTCTCAAAGCACTCATGTATGCTTACAAAATGGAGCCACATTGTGAGGACAGACTGATGAGCACAGAGTTCCAGATCACCTCACAGATCATGAAGGTAACAATGTAAGATGCTCTGCAAACACTGAGATCACGCTGATCAATTCACTTTGAGAAAATGGTTTATCTGCCAGGTGGTTTTCTTATGACTCTCAGGATGTTCTGAAGAATATTTTGTACATTAAGTTAAAATGTAATGTGAATCGTTGTAATGGAGTTTTAAGTTCCTGCAAACATTATCATTTCCTTGCTTTGTCCATTCCAAAAAAGTGGCCAAAAAAAAGGTAAAACTGCACTGGCACTAAGAGTTTTATTTTAAGTTGAGGGTAAGGAGTATTTCCTAGTAGTATGTTGATAAAGCCTTGCTCTGTGATGGAGTTTCCTTGGGAAACGAGTGGGGTGTAGCTCTGCATGGGAATGCAGACATGAGCATATTTACCAAACAAGTTGGAGCCAAGCCTGTTATCTTGTCCCCTACAGAGTAGTTTGGAAATCAGAAAGACATAAAAACTGCTCTTTGAAATGAAAGAAAAAGAAAAGAAGAATCAGTGTAACAGTTCTAAGAACAGACACATTTGCCTGATTTGAAATTAATGATAGATGTGGGTTTGTACAAATGTTCCTACAGAACCAAAGGCTGGGAAAAAAATCCGGGGAAACTCCATCTTTAAAGTCATCTTCCAGACTGAGAGTAGGCACATTTTGGTTATGCATCTAAAATTTCCCTTTCTGTGCTGGTAGAGGCCAGCACAGTGAGCTGGAATTTTACTGCTCTGTTGGTCTGACAGAATGCAGACCATGAAGGAACTTATGATCAGGGTTGTCCTAATTTCAGCTGGGATAGAGTTAATTTTCCTCTTAGTAGCCAGTACAGGATTGTGTTTTAGATCCCATATGAGAATAAAGCGTGTAACACACTGATGTTTTAGTTGTTGCTAAACAACTGTGAAAAGAAAAATTCTCAAATTGTATGTCAAAACAAGAAGGGGACTTTTTACAGTTCCTCAAAGTGAAAGCTGTGTTAGACAGATAAAATAATTATGCCATCAAAGTAGAGAATTATAAACGAACTTTAAGTTTTCAGAGAGGATGACAACAACATAAAAACAATTATCAAATAAATAGTATGCTTTAACATACCATATTGAGCACATTCATCTGCTACCTGGGAACCAGCAGCATCCATAATTGCTTTGAAGACGCCTTAAATCACAAGAAAAGCATACACATTAATTAGGTCTCCTTAACTATCTCTATTCAAAACTCTACCTAATTTCTGTACTCTACACATACCCTAAATTCCTGTATGGCAAGATACCAAAGTTCAAAACCTTGACAGTTTCCCTAAGTGCTGTCCCTGACACACTGCACTGGCTGCAGAGAGAACGTTTCCTTCACTGCTGATTAGAAGCCATTAAGAACAACTCCTATTTCATTGTTTCACTTGACAAACCCTCACCAAACTCTCCAATGGCTTTGAACTACATCGTTTAATATCTTTCATGCTTATTATTCACTATGTCAAAACCCTCTGCTTCTTACAGGGCCATTTACTTAACCAGAGCTTTGTCTTACAGTGAAACATTTTAGGATAAGAGCATTTTTCCAGAATTATACCTACTCTAAAATTCAATTTAAACATTTTTGGTTTTAAGCAAGAAAAATACGTCAGATGCCGAGTTTCCTTTGTGAACAATTCTTTCCTGTATCCCCCTTCTAAGAACTAGCCCAGATTTATTGCTAAGGAGCTACATATTCAGTATAATACCTGTTTTGGCATCAAATGATGGATTTGATATGTTTACAATAACCTCTGTATCTTGCTTGGTAATATCTCCGCTAATTACTTGGAGTGTGATGGAATCAATCTTCATTTCCTGAACTCCCAATGGTTCAAGAGAAACAGGCCTAATGAAACCTGCAAGGGAAAGAAAAATACATTAAATCACTTCTCCTTTAGTTTGGAGTATTATTCTCTTCCAGTGATTGAAAATTCTACTGATCCTTTTAAGGAATATGCTCTCGGTCAGTTTGATGGATGTAGAGTGTCTGGTTTTCTCTTTATTCCATTTCAGAAAACTGGGAGGCATAGTAGTCTTCCTGTTTAAATGCTGGGAAAGTGAAACTATTTCTGTTCCTGTAAATTTACGCAATATGAATTCAGAAAATGGCTTCAGGGTTTATATGATCTGACCAGCTCTGTAAGAGAGTTTCCTGAATTAATTCTTAGAAGAAACGGAGCACCCAGCTTAAGTGTTGCCAGTAATGGAGATCAGATCACATCCCTTTTTGTAAGTTATTTCATATTTGCCTTCATGGATACAAAACTGTTCCCTTATTCGAGTCTAAAGTTATTTAACTCATATTTTATCAGCCCACTCTTAACTTCATGATACTCAGCAACTGAGGAGGAAAAGCTTTATATCCTTAGGAATAATGCAGTATACCTTGATGCAGTACACTCATGTTTTGGCTATTGAGTCCCACTGTAGTCAATTAATAAATGGAAAGGAAATTATCTACTCTGTATATATAAATATGTACACGTAGGAGATTAAAGCAACAGAAATGCATGTTATTTATGGCTCGTTTGGCCAAGTGATTGCAAATTTTTATACCCTTTGAGCAGAACAAACTACTGTATCTCCTGTCAGAACACTCTCTTTGTTTTGATAAGACTGGCCTCACTGAGAGTTCAGCATGCCCACAACAAAAGAAATTCCTTCCTATGAATTTTACAAATGGCATATAAGAACACTTAACAGTATTTACGTTCTATCCCACCCCTACACAACTTACTTGGCTGTGCTGCTGTGGCATTGCAACTTTCATCTGCCCTAAGTTCTAGTTCAGAGGTAAAAGCCTAAGAAGAAAAAAAAAAAGTCCCCAAATAGTATTTCACAGGATGTACACTGAATGTTTCTGTAATTAACATTAACAATCATGTAGCTCTTGCTGAGGCACCTCACACATTTTATAGTGATATTTATGTGTTAATAACAACGGAAGACACAGTGTGGACAGTGTGGTAAGAGATAGTTCTGCATTGCTACAACTCTGTCAAAAGATGAGGGAGTATCTACAGGCATTTACAGTGTCAAAAGCAAGGCAAATTCTGTTTATAGCTTCTGCTTGCTGAGAGTTTGTATTTCAGAGACACAGGAAATGCATCCCACTGTCACTCATCCACAGCAGTGAGAAAGTGCCAAATTATTCCCTTAGAAAGCAGTATAAGTAAAACAGATCATTAAAGTATAACCAGAGCAGTATATTACAAAGACAGCTTTGTCCTAAGAACTACCTCAATGTTATCAATATCTTGTGGATGCAAGAGAAAATGAACTTCCTGGAGATACTTCAGAGTGTGACTTCTACTGAACCTGAATACCACATCAAACATTAACTTAGAAACAATGGTTTTAGGAAATCCAAATCCTCCAGTCCCAATAGCTGGGAAAGTGATTGATTTCAGTCCAAGTTCTTCAGTCTTCTTCAAGCAGAAATTAATTACATCTTCTAGGATCTGTAAAACACAGCAAAGGTACTTTTTGTTTTTTTCTAAAGGCATAATTTTTTATTACCAGTACCAAAGAAACTGGTATGACGAGCATTTCTGAGTGCATCAGGACATATTTAAGGTCACTCCAATGGAAGAAAATGGAGTCAAATCATCTAAATTAACTATGTTTAAGCCTAAAATTTCAGGACAGATCCCAAATAAATATGTAGCTGGGGAGGATGGAGGGTTAATAATTAAAATATACCTTCTCTGTCTGTTGTCCATCCCACCTGGGCAGTATGGCATGAAACACGGACTTGCAGGCCATAGCACATCCGCTGGTGCAGAGCACGCTGCCAGGACCAACAACCTGACTTTGCCTTTTGATCTGAAACTCAGCTTGGAGAGCTGGTCCAGCTCTTTCCAGCAAGGCTTTGCAAAGAGGCCCCACACCAAACTGCAGGTCTGTGCCAATGCTGCTGACGACAACATCTGTCTGCAACAAGATGACAATGAAAACAGCTGCAGCCAGAATCCAAGCAAAAATACGCACCAAGATTAAAAGCCCTGCCAATGCAATACACAGAAAAAGAAACAAGATGCCAGTGGGTACCCAAAACAGCCAGATACCTATTTGCCCTAATATCCAATCAAGATAGCTACTTCTACAAAGTACTTTAGTATTTCCCCTTTAGGGGAAAAAAAAGCAAACTCCTTGACATGCTTGCCTTAGATCTGGGAAACAAACAAGATCTAGCTGGGAATTGAAACATCCTGAAATAAATTCAGGGCTGCCCTCTAGAAATGGTTGCAGTGACAGATCTCAACCTACACTCAAGTTTTGCAAGCTTGCATCCTCGTTTAGCTAGCACACAGCTGTTCTTTCCTTGCAAGTGCTTGTAAAACCTACTGTCTCTCCTTTTCCATTTAAATTGAAAGCTCTTACCATCAAGTTAGAAATGAGTCAGAAAAGTAAAGACTTACCAGAACTTCCTGAATATTTTTCTCCTCCACTTGGATGCAAAGTCCTTCATTTGTAGTAAGCATCTTCAGATCCTCTTTTTTCTTCTCCTGGCTTTTTTTCTGCATCAGCCATTTTGGAGAGAACGGTTTAGCTGAAAATACTTTTTCGATTGTCTCACTCAGAACCTGCATTGTTCCTTCTGAATTACTCACAAGATGAACCTCCTTCAAGCTGCTGCCCTCCATGAATTCTTCCAAGGTCTCCTTGACGGAGGACACAACTGAATCTGCACACATCCGTGGTGGAAAACCATAAATCCCTCCACTTACAGCAGGCAGAGCTATAGAACAATGATTGTATATTTCAGCTAGCTGTAAACATTTTTTCACTGTCATTTTTAACAACCACATGCACCTCTGTGAATCCTTCTCTTTCCGCCTGGGCCCCACAGCGTGGATGACGTTCTTGCAGGGCAGTTTTCCAGCGCGTGTGATCACGGCGCAGCCGGGCTGCAAATCCCCCAGTTTCCTCAGCAGCTCGTCACACTCCTCCTGCAGGGCCGGGCCGGCTGCTCGTGACAGCGTGGCAGCAAGGCCACCGACGGGTTGGAGTTTTTCATTCGATGCATTCACCACAACATCAACAGGGTAGTCACACAAGTTACCTTTATACACTCCTACCACAATTCCACCTGGCAGGTTTTTTTCATAGTAGACCTTTCTTTTCACTTTATCGTCAACTTTTTCACCCTTTTCTTCTTCTTCTTCTTCTTCTTCTTCTTCTCCTTCTTCTTCTTCCTTAATCCTAATGAAACAGCTAAATTTCTGCTTTGCTTCTAAAACACATAAATCTTTCCTCTCAGTGAAGAATTCCTTCGCCCCTGGTTTATCAACTGGCACGTTTTTTGAGTAAAGGGATGAGACAATTGTTTCAAACATGATGAATGCTTCTAGCATTTCTGCTCTTGGTCCCCTCAGGGAAATACATGGTGTCTTGGTATCAAAACGTACTGTCACACCTTTCTTCTTCAATTCTTCACAAACATCAGACTTCTCATTCTCTACAAACTGCACTATCACCACTGAATTAGCTGGGATTACTTTTTCAATGAGTGTGTTTCTATCTACAAAAGCATTAACTCTCTGATAGACCTCTGTTACAGCCTTAGAAAAGCCAGCCATAATTATTTTATTTTCGTTTCCAACGGGTTGCCAAGTGATGACAATTTCCTGGGAATATGTCTTGAGCAAGGAGAAAAGAAGATTCCTCCAGTTATCCTTTTTAATGACTTCACCATCCTCCACACTGATGCACTTGTATTCTAAACCTGTTTTTATTTGCTTTTCTGCTTCTAGAAGATCTTTGGGAGCATCTCCATACAGCAACACAGCATTACCCTGAAGTTCATAAAAACTATTAATTTTTTCCCTCATGAATAACATCTCTGATATTTTTTTATTATCAACACGCTGTAGATAGTGGAAAACATGGGGATTGATGGTAACTGACCTACATGGCATATTCAATACCTTTTCCAGTAAGTCAGCTTTGATTTTATGTACTTCTGCAGGTAATCCACACAACTGAACGGTCTTTTTTTTGTCATCATAAAAGAGCTTTAGGGATGGATACTCCTTCTGAATATTCTCTTCTAACCCAGCATTGTGCAGCACAGCATACCTCCCTGGAATCACTGACACAGAAATTTCTATGCTCTGTTTTTCCCTTTCACTTTGCTTCATGCATTCCCTCACTTCTTTCTCTGCACTGTCCACTGCTGCTCTGTTGCCAGCAATCACCACCATCTCCTCAGAAATGTCAGTTATGATCAGAGCAACATCTTCTGACAACCTTTTTTTCACATCTTTCCAACCAGATGAATTGACTTTACATTTTATAGCTATGTAACGTGCCATGATACGCGAGAACTCAGCGGAAGCATCATGCTGCCATGTCTTGAGCAACTTAATCATTGTTTTTTTCTGCTTGCAGAGAGATGCTGACGGGCACAGCAAAACTTCTGGGTCTGCACAGTCTGCTTGGGGCCATTTGAGCTCAGAATGGCAAACTGCCATTTCCTGGTTTATGTCTTGGGTCAGATTGGCATGCCTTTGTAGAAACTGCCACACGTACGGGTCTAGAGACACTCCAATGGGGTCTGGCATCTTGGCAGCTGGTCTTTCTTCTCCATAGAGAGCTGTTCCCAGGGAGTGGTAATATGGATGCACAGAAATCAACGTCTCATCCAGTAAATGTTGCTTTTCCAAGACCGTGGTTAGATCTAAAAGTTAGTGCACATATGTACAAACATGTATCATTAACTTCAAATCAGGCAAATGTGTCTGTTCTTAGAACTATTGCACTGATTTTCCATTTCTTTTCTTTCATTTCAAAGAACAGTTTTTATGTCTTTCTGATTTCCAAACTACTCTGTAGGGGACAAGATAACAGGCTTGGCTCCAACTTGTTTGGTAAATATGCTCATGTCTGCATTCCCATGCAGAGCTACACCCCACTCGTTTCCCAAGGAAACTCCATCACAGAGCAAGGCTTTATCAACATACTACTAGGAAATACTCCTTACCCTCAACTTAAAATAAAACTCTTAGTGCCAGTGCAGTTTAACCTATTTTTTTGGCTACTTTTTTGGAATGGACAAAGCAAGGAAATGATAATGTTTGCAGAAACTTAAAACTCCATTACAATGATTCACATTACATTTTAACTTAATGTACAAAATACTCTTCAGAACATCCTGAGAGTCATAAGAAAACCCCTGGCAGATAAACCATTTTCTCAAAGTGAATTTACTTTGAGAAGGCAGGGGTCTCCTAATAGATATTTACCAGAAATTGCACTGGCACTAAAACAGGTGATGATTTGTTGAATGTAAGAAATAGTAACAAGATTGTTCTTTAACTCTGTTCTTTGCTGATAATGAAGATATTTGACTTAATTAGCTTGATATAAGGATATTTGACCTCATTTAGTTTCTGAAAGTTAACTGTTCAAGCTGAAGTCATTGACAGATTCTGCTCTGTCCCTCTATCTCTCTGCACAATCATTTTGTATCGCATACAAAAACTTCTGCAAACGGAGAAAAAACACGAGTCAGAAAATCCATGCACAAGGCAGGTATTAAAATAAATCCCTGGTAACAAAAACCAAACCAAACGAACCCCCAATAAATACTGAAGCCCTAGACATACAAGCAGTATTTCTATATCCAGAGATTTCCTAGGAACAGGACAGTGTGCACTAACTTCAGCAACAGAAAACCAGGCTTCTCCTAATGCCCACATTTGCAGTAATTCTCTTGCAGTAATTTTCTTGCAGATCATCTGCCTGTGAGTACCTCAGTCAGGCAAAGGACAGCGTTACCTTTGTGGTCACAGAAAGTGATGATGGCCGAGTTCTCCTCAGGGAAGAGCTGGACATTTGACACGGGCCCCCCTCCATTCCGTGTGCTCTCAAAGTACACCCTGAGGTAGTCTGGGAAAATGCTGTCTGGCAGGTTTTCAGCCTTGATGGTCTGCGTTGATTCAAGAAGCCTGGCAGTCATTTTCAATTCTCTGACTCTCTTGTGCTGCAAACATTGTTTGACAAACTCCTCAGTATCTGTAAACGGAAGAGCAGTGTGAACTGACTGTGTTTTCCTGTGTCATTATCAGCCCTGCTAGCACTTCAAGGCAGAGAAATGAGTAGTCCATTCCCTGTATTGGGAACAAAACTGTCTCTGGTGCCAGGTAACTCTGTGTTGCAATAAAAAAGGGGAAAAGCACACAACCATGTTACTCTCTGCTATTCACTACCACTATGTCTATGTTCCCATCTCATCAGTATACTGTCTTCTCTAAAGGAGACTTTATATAATCCCCACACTCAGTGCACTTTCAATTCTCCTTCATCTAATCCAAAATACAATAGAAACAACAAAACATTCTTATCCAATTTCAATTAATAAAGATGTCACAATTTTCTTTTTTCAATTTTCTTCTTTCAGCTTTTGTGGAGCTGTATATAAGAGATTTTTCTAGAGAGACTGCAATCCAGGTACTTTTTAAAAACAGTCTGGATCTCTAATAGGAGAGGAATCAAACCTCAAAAGCTTCTACGTGAAAATTAGTAATGATGTAATCCTGTCTTACCAATACTTTTTATGAAGGTAGCTACAGCAACATTTATTTCAGGTATCAGTTCAACAGTAAAGTCAGCATCTAGAGTCAGGCCACTGATGTTCTCCAACAGGATCTGTAAGCAGTCTGGACTGCATCTGTCTATGTTCTCAAATACCACTGAAGGTGAAGCCTCTGCTGAGGCCTCCTCCTCCTGGAGTTCACTGTTTGGGACAAAACTCTCCGCTTTCTTCAAGGCTTTTGTATCATCTGCAGCAGAAAGATAAGCCACATAAAATGTTAGTACACATTTCCTGGAATAAACAGATTCCTCTTACCCTTTCTCTCCTTTCTTTTCCCAAGAAAAGAGATCCTTGACCAAATAAATACCACAGGGTACCACTGAACATTTTGAGATCCAAAACAGCCCAGATGCAATACCACCTAAAACAAGAAGAAAATCAAAGAAATAAGAAGCAACAGTTCTTCAAATGCTAGTTACTAATTTCTAGAGTGCTGAAGGAGTCATTTCCTCCACTCTGCCCAATAAAGAAAATGCCAAAAAACAAAACCAAAAGCCGGGCTGAGCCAAGCATTTGAGAGCAGCATCTTAAGATTTCCAGGTTCCTCTGTAGTAAAACTAAAAACCAGATGTCTACTCGGAGAACCCATGCGTGGAGAAAAGCACCAACATTTTTCTTTTATGAAGAATCAGCACACAGAGTGATGGGTAAGACTTTACCTTTTGTTTGAAGGCTGCTCATGGCATCTAAAGCCTAAAAAATGAAAGCCAAATATCAGTGGCAGATTAGACACTCTCACCACTATTTCAAAGACCTGGTTAGGATCACAATTTTTATTCACCTTTGAAACGGATTTTTCTTCAAATCTCTCCTCTTTGGTGGCCAGTGCTGTTTCAGGCTCTGTGACAATCAACCTCAACCTTTCTTCTCCTCTCAAATGCAACTGATGAGACTCTCTCTGAAGAACTCGTTGCTTGACTAAATAAAACCAAAAAAGCCCTGTGAGAACCTGAATGGAAACACAGCTTTACATTGCATGGCACTTTCTCACTATTACGACACTGTCACGGTTTAGGAATGGTATTCTGCAATTTATTGTTTCCACTGAAACACGCCAGAGCTCCCCGCTCGCTCAGCTCCCCTCCTTCCCCCTGCCCCCGGCGCGGCAGGATGGAGAGGAGAACTGAAGGCACAAAAAAAGAGGTTAAGGATTACAGGACGAGATGAGAACGACAGACTACAAACAGCAATGAAGGAAGAAAAACGAGCAGGAACGACAGCAATACTGATAACCGAGTGTACAAGACGGGTGACCGATTCCTGCGCCGCTACTCACCCAACCCCGCCCCGGGCAGGAAAAACCCCTCCCCGGGCAGGAAAAACCCCTTCCCGGGCAGGAAAAACCCCTCCCCGGGCAGGAAAAACCGCTCCCCCTTCCGTGTCCGCAGGCTCAGGGNAAAAACCCCTCCCCGGGCAGGAAAAACCCCTCCCCGTTCCGTGTCCGCAGGCTCAGGCGGGACCGAATATCCCCAGGGAACTGGCTGTGCCCCTCCCGGCCCCGGAAAGGTAACCCCACCTTGGCCGGAACAAGGATATACACACACACTGTCCCGCAAAATGAAAGCGCTTTAAACTCATAACACTCTTGCAGTACGCACGAAGCTTTCTCCATTAAAAAAGCCCCGGAAGAACAGCAGAGGACGCTATCCCCGCGAAAAGCCGACAGAAAGATCAAACTCGGCTCTGTAAGCGTTTCGTGGTGGTACCCGGAGAGCGCCGGTACCACGGACGGGTCCCCCATGCCCTGAGCATCCTCTTTCAGATAGCTCCGAAAAGGCTTGGGGCTGTATGTCCTGAACTTACCAGCCGGGAGAGCCAGCAACTGGGAAGCATGTCAAGGCAAGAAAAGGAAAAATTGTACATAGGTACGCGTCTAGGTATCTGTGTGTTTCTACACATACGTGCATGTATTTATACATTTAACTCGAGTGCAGCTAAATCCTTTCCAGCTTGCTGCAAATTTATAAAAATATGTGCATATTACAGAGGTCGTATTTTTAATGTAGATCTGTAACTAGTCTGTTAGATTAACATAAAATGTATTATTCCGAGGGCAATTTAGAGAATACTGCTGCGCATCGAGAGGAGTATGTATGTATATATTCCTCCTAGGACGTATTTATTCACTAACAGGTTATGCCGAACGCAGTCCAGAGGCTGGTACTAAGCACCAAATCTAAGCACATATATAAACAAATATCTGAGTTGGAGGGGACCCACAAAGATCATCGAGTCCAGCTTGTGGAGCTGCCCAGGACGTCCGCAAGAACCCCAGCATGTTTGCACACCGTCTATTCCATACTGCACGGAAGGCGGTGGATACGACATATCATATATTACAGATACCGCACATCACGTACCAGACAGGGCAGGCTATTACATCGCATGCAACGATTAAGTTAATACGTGTCCTTTAATCTGAAGAAAGTTTAGACTTGTGAGTTACGACCCCAACACCTCCCAGCACTAACCCACGTCCCGGCCCGGCCGCTCACCCTCGGGGCGGGCGAAGCAGACGATGATGTGGCCGCTCCCGGAGTCGCTCCCGGCCCGCAGCTCGCACTCGCCGCCGCCCGAGCGCTTCTGGCTCTGGAAGTAGCAGAGCAGCTTCTTCCTGAGGGCGGGGGGCGGCTCGGCGGGGCCCCATTCCCCGCGCACCAGCAGCGGGAAGGCGCCCGGCTCCTGCCGCTCCATGGCCGCGCTATTCGCTTTCGGTTTCAATTCTCGGCGGCGAACCCCGATGTGCCTGGGCTCCGCCCATGCCGGGATCGGGCCGCCTCCTCCGGGCCCGTCGGTTCGGCCGGGCCCCGCCGCGCCTCCTCANGCCTCTGGCGATAGCCCTGCCCGGGCCGCCTCCCGGGCCCCGAGGGAGCGGCTCCACACCTGCGCCTTGCCGCGCCTCCCCCGGAGCATCCCCCGGCCTCGCCGAACCGCCAGCCCCGCTCGCTGTTGTGCCAAGAGAGGCTCTTCCACCCTGTGATATATGGCTTTGTGATTCGTGTTTAAAAGCGACAAATATCAGTTGTGTTGGTGTAGTAAACGTCAAACCGCAGGTGGCGCGGTGGGACGGGGAGATTTCTGTGCAAATCGCCGAATAAGGGAAGAAGATTGAAGTCGGCCACTTTCCTGCGTGCTCAATAAACTCGCGTGTTCCGCTTATGCTTGCTTCATGTAAGGTACAGGCTCAGTGCACCCAACATTTCGCAGGGGTCACGTAAAGGACACCGAGGAAGACAATCAACCTTCATCATAAACCCACCCTAAGGAAGAGGATGACCCCCGAGCAAGAGGAACAAGCATGCACAAAGAAAAACTGCAACGAAGAAACAGAGAATAGAAACTAGGCGTGTGTTTCGGGGAAAGAGAAAGTAATGGTGTATAAAAGGAAATGCAAAAGGGAGTGACGGTGCGAGCTGGTGGTAGAGTGCAGACTCCCCGGCCACACAGCCCTGCTTGCTTGCCAACCTCAATAAACTCATCTACTGATTATCACTGAATGGTTTTGGTCATTCTATGACAACCTGCTCTGCAAGAGGCCAATCCACACAGCGAGTGGAAGGCTTTTGATTCATCCACAGTGCTGCCCAGAGAGTGGGGCTGGCTGGCACGTCCAAAGCCAGCACGGTGACCACCAAAAGTTTTCATTCCTTGTACATTTTAGCAAAAAAATGGCAATAATGTTCATTGGCTACAAGTTACTTAGTTCTCTCATTAATTTGAATTCGATCTTCTGTTGGTTAATGATTCTCTTGCTTCTCATGCCAATTAGTTCCCATGCTCAGTCTTTCTCTTCTTTTGGGTCAGGGGGTTTCTTGACTCAGGGTGCCATGAGCTGGTGGTCACAATCTGCCCTTGCTGGAATTCCCTTAACCCAATGAGAGCTGATTCAGCATGCTGGTTGAGTTGTCTGGATTCATTTCTTCTTTATCTTTGAGCTTCTGCCAAATGTCCTCGTGGCCTGTAAATTCTGGTTATTTTGTGCCTGATATCAGTGGCAAACCCCTCTTCCCAAGCTTGTTAACATCCTCCTGAGTCTCAAATCACTGAAACATGTTGAGCACTAAACGTTAACAAAGCAATTCTACTTAAAAGGAATTTGTTCTCCCAACACCTGGACATGAGTTAGAGATTACTTGCTAGCTACCTGTTTATTGGATGAAATCTTTCTTGTTGATTAAACTTGAAAGCCTACAAAGGTCAAACACTAAAGAACTGAGTAAGTCAAATCCAATTCATTCAGAGGAGCCAAGGGCTTTTCAAAGTTGGGGGATGCTGCAAAGCAGCAGGGGTTATTGTATTAAAAACAAGGCAATCCATATGTGTAATGTCAAATTCACTGACGTTCTTCAGGTGAAAAAAAAAAGCTAAATGTTCGAAGAGGTTTAGACAAACACAAGCCAATAAGTACAACTGGTTCATTTATTGAAAAGTGCTCTAACATAATTCATTATGAGATTGTCACAGAGCGTAAGAACGTATCAGAAATGCAACACTGAATGGTCTGTGGCTGCATTATCCCTTCCAATTCCC
This sequence comes from Regulus satrapa, assembly GCA_013396955.1. Classification (NCBI taxonomy): domain Eukaryota; kingdom Metazoa; phylum Chordata; class Aves; order Passeriformes; family Regulidae; genus Regulus; species Regulus satrapa. The sequence goes on from VWZN01011104.1 coordinate 361,624, forward strand.
CAGCAGCAATTAGGAAGGCCCTAAAGCTGGGTGGAAAGGCTGATACAGTACAAAGGCTCGCTACGTAATCTAAAAGAGCACTGCAGTATAATATTGTGCTCAAGTGTTAATACATTCAGCTGCTCCAAATGTAAACAAGCTTCAGGGGGATCAGAAACTGCCAGAGATTGCTTAAATCAAGACAGAAGTTAATTTGACACAACTCTATTACTTTTGTTGTGTGTTTTGTCACAGGTGTTTCCATCCTACATAAAGGCTGAAAGATGTGCAGTTGTGGTTGCAATCAAAACACTTACTTAGTGAAAGTGATAAGGAACCCTGGGTAAGCTTGAATGTCATTAAAAATTATGAACATGGATGGCTGGTTCACGTTATCAGTGGAGCTGTCAAACAGATCTACAGAGTCGCTAACATTTTTTCGTGCTGGAGTAATTGACCCTTTTTTGCCCAGAGAATATTGCCCAACAAGGACTCGGGCCAAGTACATGTATTTCCTGCCATTCCCATCTGGTTTAGAGTAGAAGTCGTTGGCAGAATAGCTGGCGTTAACAGCGAAGTACGTCCCGTTTCCAAAGTTTGCAGCTGTAGAAAAGGAAAGGTTTGTGAGTGTTTCAGTAGGAGCAATTCCTCATCTGCCACCTTCAGAGCCTGTCCACCTCTGGACAACTCTGCTTTGTATTTGTAATCAGGAGATATAACCAAATAAATGATTTTGCATACAAAGTAAAACTATACGTGGCATGGTAAATCAGTCCTAGCCCTAAACAGGAAAACAAGGGTTGTTTTGAAAGCTCCATTACCGTGCATTCCAGCATAGCTCCGGTTAAATCCATGGTGGTTGATAAAGGTTAATGACTCCTGACTCGTCCCATGAAACAGAAGCCTCTCATTATTTCTGTTGCCATTTTTTTTATCCATTTCACACTTTTTTATTTGGTAGTTTTTCCATAAATATACGTTCTGTACCCTTTCAATCTGTGAAGTTTGAAAGGAAGACAGAAAGAAAGTGGGTAGGTTGCTGTCATGGAAACTTAGTATTATCAATTATTCAATCTGCTTCCAAGATTCCCCTCCTAGCTCCAACGCACATATACCAGATGATGAAATAAGTTGGTCAAGTCCTTCCCAACTCTGGCGTGGTAGATAGCAGAACCCAGCCCAAACCATGAGACAAACACTTCCTGGTAAACAATACAGGAGCTTTTCACAGGTTTCCAGGCTCTAGATGTCTGCTAGGCCTGCACAGGACACGGCCTAAGTGGGCAAAAGATGTGCTCTACTACAGCAAAAAACATTCCAAGGAAGAGTGCTCTCCCTGGAGCTGAAGAAGTGAGTGCTTAAGAGTTGCTCCAAATACCTCAACTGCAACATTAAACTGATTAAAGCTGAATAAAGTTAGTGATAGTCAGAAAGACTTTAGAAATCCCAGGGGAATTTCCTTTTCTGTTGTTACCAATATCCTTTATCGCTTGCCATCAAGGTATTTATGCTCAGAAATCATGACTTGCTTTTACCTTTTCAATTTTGAATAGCTGACAGGTCTGCAGAAACCTTTCTTGCACATCTTTATACTCTCTTGAGTCTGGTTTTAGTTCCACTATTTTGAGTCGCTCATTTTCCATAGGGTCCCACGTTGGAGGGAGCACTGTTGACTTTTGATCTGCAGAAGAAACAGGATCAATCATATTCACCCAAATCCCCTGCTTAAAATTAAACATGACCTGCTACAAATAATTCTAGAAGTCCATCTATCTTGCTTATGGATGACTCAGAAAGAGGTCTTGTATCACATGTATTACACATCTCCTTGCATTGTAAAGGATAAGTAGAAAATGGAAGAGGGCACAGCTCAAGAAAAGAAGTGAGCCAAGATTAGAACAATTGCTACAAGAAAATTACTGCTGGTAAGCCTGTTAAGAACATCAGAACGCATCACCCTCTTTTCAAAATATTTTTAATAGCTGCAAGGCTCTTTTATTTCCCAATACAGCTCCTTTCTACGCTCTCCAGAAAAGCACCTGCACAAAGCTCCCAACATATATTTGAAATATTCTCATCATTCCCTTCTCCTTTCTCTTACTGCACTGCCAGCAGGTTCACATGAGAACATCAGTCTATCAAGATGCTTTTACTGACCTTCAGATTTGTCAATTCGCATAATGGATGTCTCTCTTCCTTGGGCATCCACTGCAGCCTTACGTTCCATATCCACTGTGTATATTTGCTCACCAATGGTGACTTTGATAGTTTTCTGCTTTCCCTTGTAAGCATTTTCCAACTCCAAATTTGTGAGACTGTTGAAGGGCACATAAGAATCCTTTTCAAAATATTTCCATTCAACTGAATTTTGTAAAAGTTTTGCCTGGGCCTCTTTAGCAGCTTTTACCCTGAGGATCATTTTATGAACAGCTAAAGAAGCCAGGCACACATCTTTTGTAACCCCTGAAATTTCAATGGAGTTACTCTTCAAATTAAGAAGAATATTTAATTGCTTTTCTAGGTCATCCAGTTCTTCAGTCTCTTCTTCACCAAAATGAGAGATAGACTCATCTACGATTTCTGTTTGAGATTGTTCTCTTGCAACTGCACTTCTCAGCCACTTTTCAGTTTCTTCCACTTCTTTTTTATTTTCACCGCAAATCTGCACAATGGCCAGGTTGATTTTTTTTTCCAAAACCACTTTGGCTTTTTCCTTTGGGGAATGTTTCTCAGAGCTCCAGAGTGCTACATTAAAGTATAGAAATATTATCATTAATAATAATCTTCATTAGCTGGTGCTAAACAGATTGATCTCTAACCTGTACTTAAGTGACATCTACTTACATTTACCCATGTGATATGCCTTGGAAACAAATGATTTGATTCGTGTTGCAGTAGACTTTTCTCTTTTCTGCATGCTTGCTTGAAACACACTCATCAGATGTGGCTGAAAGATGACAACTTTAATAGTTTTCACAGAGGTAGCAGAATTCCTCTTTGCAAAGTCAGTTACTGCATCTAACATGTTGTCAGCTACCTCAGCTGGATTGCGACGTGCCTCTCCTGAAAGAAGTTGCAGATATTTTGCTCTAAAAAGTGTTAGCAACTGTTACAGATGATTAAAACATCTTTAAAAAGAACAGGTATTAACATACCACAATCACCTGGAACACAAAGAGGTTGAGAATAACGTCAGGCTGCCAATTAAGGTTTTCTATTTATCAGGAAGACAAAGTTGGGGACCACCTTTCCAGCTAGGGAAAAATGGAAGTTTCCTTTTGTTGGCTTGGCAACACATCAGGTTATGATGTAGATTATATGGCTTGGGTAACTAATAGGCCACAGGACTGCAGCTCATGGTCCAGCAGTCCATTCCTTGCTCAAAATGCAAGCTTAGTTTTATTCAGGCAGGAGGTTCCCACCCTCACAGGGTGCAGTTCTGGATTCTGCAACTCCAGGGATTCCCACCAAACTAACTGAAAGTAACAGGAGAAGAAAAAGGGACAATCTGGGCTTTTTGACAGGGTCATGCTCCATCTATATTGACCCTACTTGTGCAGCTGCTGGCCAGTCCCATCATCTACTGATTTCATAATGGAGCAGTAGGTGCCTGGCTATCCTCTGATGAGTTGCCCCCACATACCAGGCTGCAGGTTCTTCAGCAAGCACAGACATACCTGTGAATCCCCGTTAGCAAGGAAGTGCTGGCTTTAGAAAACTCATGCTCTCTCTGTACTAGATCACTGCAGCTTTCTAGTTTTCATAAGCCTCTGATAACATTTTTAAAGACTGCATGTTTCCAAATATATTTTCAACAAATAATAATCTCTCCAGATAAATCAAACTCATCACTTGAGTCCTAAGATCAGCAGAACCACATGCACTGAACCCCTGAACCCTTTTCAGAGAAGGGAGACACAGACCTGTTCCAATTGCTGGGAAGGCGACAGAGGTGTACTGCCTCAGTTCACACTCCTGGAGCACCCGGGAAACCAGGAGCCTGATATCGTCTTGGTAAATTAGATGAATTATTTTTTTGCATGGCAGGTTTCCTGCCTGGGTGATGATATAGTTTTTGTCAGTTTGCTGGGCTGAAACATAAGTAGGAGAAAATAATTAATAATTATCCCCAATATAGATGTGTACTAGTCCTCATTAGGAAATAAATGTTGACAAATATGCCCAAGGATAAGCTTCATGTCTCTTTCCATAAAGTGAGCAACCCCTTCTCTCAATTTTCACTTCCAAGGCACAAGAAATTAATTTCTTTTTGTAAAATATTCGCCCCCTTTGGCAAATAAGTTTAGTGCATGCTTTTATTTGTCAGTTTTATTTGCTCAATAAACTTGGAGAACTTAATGCAGAAACCCTGGCAGCCTATCTTCACACACACAGATGTGCCTGCAGGCCACCCAGCACAAATTACCCTCTTGGTCTGTGCAAGAGAAGCTTGTTTACCTCAGATCTCTTCCACGTAACTCTTTTCCTTTAGTTGGTTTTCCAAGCTGACATCCACACCTGCATATTTCCCATTTCCCTTATTTTCTGGCATTTTAAACCATATATTCATCCATCTTTACTCCTCTTTCCTTATAGTTGCTGACCAACAGCTGTATTTAGCCTACAAGTAAATGCCTCTTCTGAGGCAGGAACACAACTGAACTCTTCAGCTTCACAGAACTGAAAAGCCAGAGGATGTGGTAGTGAGTTCTAGTTAGGCCGACAGCAAACATCTTCTCACTGAGAAATAACAAAAGCAGTTGCAGCTACACAGTTGTTGGCAGTGAGAGATGGTTTCTCTATCTTGATTTTTGCCAGCATCCTTTGCTGGCACTCCTTGCTCATGGCTCTGTTTGATGTTGACTCTGTTTTTATCATGGAAATCTTTTTTTGAATAAGAAGGTGCAATAACTAATAGATTTGGATCTTTATGAATGCTTAGAAGCTGTCTGGTATTGAAGATTTTTCTTTTCCTTAGATGTTTTACAAATACCACATTAACTGATTAAAAACTAGTTGCTGTAACACAGTGCATAATACAGATGAAACTACAGTAGTCAGTACTGAGAAAGTATTCCAGGAGATTCTCTGCCATACATTAACATCTTTGGAAAGGTCAGAAATGGTGTTCCATACCTAGGACAACACATTCATCTTCAACTGCTTTTCCAGCACCATTCAGAATTGCTCTGGAGACACCTTAAATGAGAGGAGCAACAGGAATCCACCGTTACTGCTGTTACAGTCCCATCTGAGGCAGAAATGTATGCCTCATCATATCTAAAACATCTCAATTCTGATAACATTATAGATTATAAACGAAAAACGCTGTAGCCAAAATTTTAGCCTTATATGTTCAGTACATCAATCCAAATTAATGTTTCGAGTACCTAACAAGTTTCACTGAGGTCAAAAGCCTCAATGAGTTTTTTCTTCTCCTTTAGTCTGAGAGGTATTCTATAAAAAGATTATATATTAAAAAAATATTAGTTTCCCTTTCTGCAAGGGAGTCTTAAACATGCCATCCTGTAACCTAGATTAACAAGCGAATAGTTTCAGACACTTCCTAATTGACCTTTTGTACCCTAAGAAGCAAAACAGAAACCAGAAAGTGAAACAAATGAAAGGGTTTACAGCATCGAAGAAAAACACTTGCTCCTCTTCTTTCCCAGCCCTTCCAAGCACACATACTTTTTTCACACATCATATCAATTCCAGTACCTCTTTTGAGGTTGAAGGCTTGGTTTGTTATGTTTACAATGGCATCGCCCTCCTCCTTGGTAATATCACCTTCCACCACGCGGAACACGATGGAGCCAATTGTCATTTCAGGCACGCTGTGTGCTGAGGGTGAAGGGATAGCAGAAAAAGCTGCAGGAAAAGAAATACAGACCTTGAGCAGAAGGGAGCAATGATGTAAAAGATAAGGGACTTTTTCTTGGGTGCAATGCCTACAGAGACCACAGTTTGGCTACAGACTCAGCCAGTGAAAAGGATTGTCTGCCATGCTAACTGAAAATCATTCCTTCTCACAGCAGTCTGTACTCAGCCTCATTCCCATCATTTCTGTCATGGCAGGATGGCAAGGAAAATGTGTTTTGCTGCACACCTGGTATGCAGACACTACTTAATGACATTTTATCATTGCAAAACTCCAATGTAAGAGAGCAGCAAGAGTTACTTGTAAAATCGTAATTAAGTTTTCAATGTGTAACTCATTTTTCTACAAGCTGTAGTTCCATTAAGACTGATAATACCAAAGATTTCCGTTTGTCTTTGCTAGTCATCTGAACACTTAAAAGATTTAAGAGTATTTAAAAGAGACAACTTTAACACACATCATCAGGATCTCACCTGCCTTCCCAGGACAGAAGACAACGCTGACCTGTTCACAGTTTAATCTACTGCTGCAGCAATAAAAGAAAAAGCACTGCTTATGCCCTTGACACCTTATAGCTTCTGCTGTTCCAATCTGCAGGGGCACTATCCAGATAAGGAATCACAGGAACACTTTTTTTTTCTTAGCATCTCTAAGACTATTTCAGAGGTAACAGACACTCTGAACATACTGCCTTTACAGCAGCCACTCCGACTTTGGGAATGACATGCTTACCAAGCAAGTACCTAAATATCCATCATGATTTAGTTCCCTAGAATACTTGGGGAAAAAAAAACCAAACAAAAATCCCAGCCACACAGCTTTTGTGAATAAACCTTACCTGTGTTTTGGCTAGCATCATTTGGAGAAGGCTTCCACCCTTTAATAGCTACAGACCTGTTTTCAAGTTCATCTGAAAATTCCTAGAGAATGAAATTACAAACAACTCCTGTATAAGTCTTTACACAGTAGAAGCAAAGGTCTGAAAAGCAAAGCTCAAAAATATTTAGAGAGAGCTAAATGCAAATTACTTCGCATCATCTGCCACAATGCTGACAGCAGGTCCTGGCAGTTGTTCTCTGAGAGCAAGGCTATTCAGCGTGAGCAACACACAGAAGCACAAATAACTGAGTCAAAGCCCTAGGGATTTGACCATTCCACAAACCATTCCACAGGGATACAGCAGCAGGAGGCACCCTTACAGTGAGTGAGCAGTTGACACTAGCTCAGCTCCTACAGGCAATGCCACCTTTCTCTATGCACTCAGGTTTGGACACAGCGGCCTTCAGAGTTCAGCCTTTCAAAATGTATCAGCTCTTGCACAAAGTACAGAAGGCAACGGATGTAGAAACGCTTATCTGGATCTCAATTCACAGCACGACTGCTCTCTTTTGGTGTGAAATGAGTAATTTGAGTGTGGAGTGTGGAAAATTTATGCTAATGGGACACTGAAGAGGGAGGGATGGAGAACACTTATAGGTTTCTACTGGAGAAGTTCACCAGCACAGCAATCCTAGTACAAAGATTCTAAGAAGACACCAGCACTCCATTAAAAGCACACCTTTTTTCCAAGGGTGCAGGCACTGAAGCAGGAGTTACAGCAAACTTGTCTGACCTGCAGACTGAAGAATTAGGTGAGTTCCTGAGATAAAGAGTAATTACACTTTTGTATGTAGGAAAAAGAAAGGGATAGGAAGGGAGCAGGACTGTAATCGATACGTGAGTGACCATGGGAGGTAGAATCAAAAAGAGAACTTCCAGTATAGATGAGAGAGACTGTCAGGAAACCTTTTCTTAGTACAAGAACAAGCCCCTTGGAGATTTTTTTTAAGATCATCAGGTAGCCAAGTATCATGAGACAAACTCAGATATACCATAATATAAGAGAGGAAACCACAGTAACTCACCTGAATATTAGCTGTGTCTTTTGTGTGCAACAGAAAGTGAACTTCTTCAAGAGAATTTACTCTGTTTTTACTACTGAATTCAAACACTTTGTCAAACAACAATTTAGCAACAACAGATCTTGGAAATTCTAAATTCCCTGTCCCAAGTGCTGGAAAAGTAATGGATTTCAAAGACAGTTCTTCAGCAATCTCCAGGCATTTTGTGATTATGTCACCCAAGACCTGTAAAGCACAATTATTTTTTCAGTTACTGAGGTAATTTTTTCCCAGTATGTGCAATGTAACACTTTCCCTGTTTCACTTTCAGCCATCTCTTGGTGTTAAAATACAATTAATTCCATACACAAGGAGTTCACTAGGAGTTTATTAGTCTACAAGAGAATGGCCCACAGTTAAAAAAGAATGAGTTAAACTCTCATCCTCTATTACACTGTTTTCATTTCAAAGGAAAAGTGGCATTAAACACACTATAAATCCCAGACAAATTCAGGCAAATAAAAACCCTTTTACCTTTGAAGGAGTGGTTTTCTGATACCACGTAGGTACCACAGCATGAAGCACAACACTGCAAGCCAGATTGTAGCCTTTGGTTTTCAACACGGATCCTTCCTCAGATGTTTTTCCTCCACCTTCTTTTTTCAGGTCTGTCTGAAGCATTGGCCCAGCCTTGCTTAGCAAAGCTCTACCAAGTGGCCCTTTGTCAAGCTGGAGATCTTTGCCAACACTGATGACAACAATGGATGTCTGAAAAACACATCAGCAAAAACTCTAGCTTGTAAGTATGAAATTTAAATTTTGCATTGGATAATAAAACACAGCCTGCTTGATGATTTGGGACAGCAACCAGAGTGAATAAAGTTTTGGAATAAACCCAGAAATTATGGGCTCAATTCTAATACCATGAGCCTGCCCAAAGAAATACAAAACTGAGTTAACAATGAAGTTAATGGGAGAAACGTAACAATTATGCATTCCTCGTTTATTCATTCTACCTCCATGTGAAAAACATTTGTGCAAGTTTGTCCTTAAAGAGAGGCTTGCAGAGCAAAATCTGAGTTCCCTGAGGTCAGCAGACGCTGAAGACAAACAAGACTGAGGATAATCTGAGGAAAAAGAAGTGAGAAAAGCAGTAACTTATGAATGAGAGGAATACAAAGGGCACTGAATATTGTGTTGAACCCTGTATTTAACTCCTCAGGAAGGGCCCCTTCTTCACATTTTAACATATATTCTGCCCTGGCCAACTGGAAGAGCTGCATGCACAAGCTGTGGGAGGCATCCACTCCTCAGAGGTTTTAGAGGCCATCACAGGAAGGGTCCTGGATGGAGCTGCTTCCAGTACTGGCGATCCCAGTAAAGTATCTATCAGTCAGCTAACAGAAATTCAGTGCAGGAGGCAACTGGAATCCAATTAATGACACTGGTTCTCCACAGGAAGTGCAATATTAACCACGTTTCATGCCAGTGTTCACCAATGACACTGGTTTCATGTTTGTTAGTTAAAAAAAAAGACAAAAAAGGAACTACTTGATATTTCAATAGGAGATAAGAGCACTTACTGTAGCCTCTTCAATGCTTCCTGTTTGCAGCACGATGGTAAGGCCTTCCTGAGTTGTTATGCATGGAAAGTTCTTAATGTGCTGACTTCTCCTCTTCCTAGGTTGAGGAACTGTATTGACACGATGCAGTGACCTGCAGGAAGCTGAAGAATCTGAAAACACCTCTCTAAATGCCTTGCTGAAAGCCTGAATGTTATCCCGTGCAAAACCCACAAGATGAACCTCCTTCAAGCTGCTGTGCCCTTTGGATTCTTCCAAGGTCTCCTTGATGGAAGACATAATCGAGTAAGTACACAGTTCCAGTGGGAAGCCAAAAATCCCTCCACTTATAGCAGGCAGAGCTATGGAACGATGCATGTGTGTTTCAGCTAGCCGCAAACAATTTTTCACCGTCTTCCTCAGCAAGTTCACACAGAGCTGTGGTTTCTCCCTGTTCCACCTGGGCCCCACAGCGTGGATGACGTTCTTGCAGGGCAGTTTCCCGGCGCGCGTGATCACCACATCACCGGGCTGCAAATTCCCCACCTTCCTCAGGTGCTCGTCGCACTCCTCCTGCAGGGCCGGGCCGGCTGCTCGTGACAGAGCGTCAGCAAGGCCACCGATGTGTTTGAGGTCCTCGTTGGATGCATTCACCACGACGTCGACAGGATGAGTGCACAAGTCAGATTCATAAAGGGCGATTACAGTTTCACCCATGGTCACCTGCGTGTAGAGCTTGCCTCTGTTAGTGTGTTCTTTCTGTTCTGTCAGCTGCTCTTCTGGCTGCTCTTCCAGTAGGACTAAACACTTGAACACTTGATTTATATGGGGGGCCCAAAGGTGTGCTTGCTCTCTTATATATGCTTTGGCTCCTGGCAAGTCAATTACCACTCGCTTAAAATGCAGGCCAGACAGAATTTGCTCAACTAAGCTGACCCCCTCCAGCACTTTTGTCTTTGGCCCGCTCAGGGATATAACTTCCCCATTTTTCTGTGTGCTGAAGTCAACTTTCACATCCTTTTTTTGTAAGGCAGCCCAATCACTGACCTTCTCTTTCTCAAAAAACTTTATGAGCGCCATCGGCTTTCCTTTGATGACCCTTTGCACCTGTGTATTTTCATCTATAAAGCTAGAAAGTTCCTCAAAGGCTTTTGCTACTGCTTGAGAAAGACCAGCAATCATGATCTGAGTCTCTGCCTGAGTGACTGCTGCAGCTCCATTAGAGCAGCATTCCTTGACTAGCATCTGCCAGTCCTTCTTCTGGAGGACTGACACATCCTCCAGTGTAATACTTTTGTGGTCCAGTTCTTTCTTTATTTCTTCCTCTGCTTTTAGGAGATCCTCAGGAGCGCTCGCTCTCAGGATGATCTCTCCTGCACTAAGCTCATACAAGGCACTAATGTGTTTTGATATAAACAGGCTCTGGGACAGGGTTTCATTATCAATATGCTCCAAAAACTGAAAAATGTAAGGGTGGATATTAATTGTTTTCTTTGCCATTTTGTGTATATGATCAAGTATTTCTCCTTTTACTTTATAAACTTCCTCAGGCACTCCAGATAGGTTAATAGTCTTCTGCAAATAATCATAAGTTATTTGCAGGTCTGGGAACTCTGTACAAAATTTTTCTTCAAGACCAGTAATCTGTAAAATTCCATATTCCCCTGGATTCACCGTCTTGACTTCCAGTTCAGTTCTTTGCTTTTCTCTTTCAATTTCTCTGATGGTCTTCTTGATCAGGAGCTTCAGTTCTTGTTCAACTTTCTTTACAACTTCTTTCTCACCTACTAGAACACATAAATCATTGGAAATATGTGGGATCATCAAAACCTCGTCATGGGCAAAGCTGTTTCTAATGGCTTCCCACACCTCTGTGCTTACTTGACATGGAATTGCTTCATATTTTGATATGCTGTGTGAAAATGCTGAGGAAACTTCGTCTTTCCATGCCTTCACCAATCGAGATACTGATCTCTTCCGCTCAGAAAAAATAGCTGAAGGATGCAAAGTAACTTTTGGATCTGCACAGAGGGAGTCAGGCCACATTAGCACACAATTACTCTCTGCCATTTCATTATCGATTGCCTCAATTAAGCTACTATTTCCTTGCAAATAATTCCAGATATAGGGATCCAGAGGCACTGTAATTGGATCTGGCTTCTTTATCTGCGGCCCCTCCTTTCCATAGAGAGCTGTTTCCAGTGAGGTGTAGTAAGGATAGACAAAGATTGGTGTTTTGTTGAGTGAATGCTTCTTTGCCAGGATATTTATTACATCTAAAACAAACAAACAACCCCCAAGTTATTAGTGTCAGTACTTAAGATCTTCTCTTTTGTTTTGGTTCTTTTTATTGCCTGGCGGGTTTTAAATTATATTTTCTATATAATTATGTTTATAATTTTTAAGAACATTTTTAGATTCATTTCCTGCCCTTCCCAGATAGAAATAATTCCAAATTTTTTAAGAGTTATTTATTTCAAATGCCAGAAACTAAGTCAAAGAGGGACAGTCAAGCACAACAGCATTCACCTCTGGGAAGAGGTGTGCATAATCTCTGCCCCCACTTCTCATCCATGCTGTTCTTGAAGTGCCCAGCTCCACAGTTGTTTGGGCTGTTATAACTCAGCAGTTCAAACCAGAGCTCTTCTGTTTCCCCCCAAAAGGCTCTCTCTTTCTTTCACCTCCCCTTCATCTCTTCCCTTCACTGCAGTGCTTTTCACAGTCACTCATCTTTCTGCCACTGACTGGATAACCCATAGCACCTGCTCTCCAGACAAAAAGCTGCCCAAGAAATTGTCCTGAGCATGTCCAGACAGGACATGCTACCGGGGTGGTCAAAATGGCAGGTGGGGGGGAAAGTCCCCTGTGCCCCTGGGGCTGGGCACTCTCCAGGGAACTCAAACTGCAACCTGAACTCTATAAGGATCAAGGCCTGGGTGAAATAAACTGTCTAAAAAAGGAAAAAAAATTCTATGCCTAATGCCCAGCTGGTCCAAAACTGAAGCTTGTACTCCAGCTAGCATGAGACCTGCAGGCAAAGCAGCAGATCTGCCGTTTCACAAGGGCAAAGGAGGCATTTCTCTAGAAAAATCCACATTTTGATCCTTCTAAATGAGAGGTTCTCAAAGAAATACGGGCTCTGCATTTCTGCATTACCTTTTTGGTCACCAAATGTGATGATAGCTGCATCTTCGTCAGGCAGCTGCTGAACATCCACCGTCCGCGCTCCTCCGTACTTCTCATTTTCAAAGTAGATGGTTATATAGTGACTGGGGGTGTTGGGTGGGATATTTTCAGCCCGGACACTCTTTGTTTGCTCAAGGCACCGTGCAGTAATGTTTTGTTTCCTTGCTCTTTGGTTCTGATTAAGCTTTTTAGCAAATTCCTGTGCGTCTAGAAAGAGAAAGGACAAGAAAGAAAAAAAAAAAAAAAGATCGAACTCTGAGCTTATTTTTTGAGCATGGTGGTTGTAGACTGTGTGCACCGATCAAAGCACTGAATTGCACAATCAGCTCAGAGCTGTCCACAAAGCTACTTCTTTCCACATATTCAGTGTCTGTCACTTAGCATTCCCCTCGTGGTTGATCACAATTGTTGACTGCAATCACTGCAGCCAGAATTTGCCACTTGTTTTCCAATTGATCATCACTGAGTTTCTTTAACCCCAGCAGAAAACAAGATCAGGTTCATTTTTGGGCTATGGCTTTAGTACACAACTAAATAGACACAAATTAACAGTTCAGATTCTCTTGGTTTTATGATAAATACATTCTCAGGCTGGCTATTTCTCCCCTGTTATCCTCACAATAAAAGACAGTCAAATCACTTTTTGGTCTGTCAAGGAAAAAAAATTACGTTTCTTAAAAATCTACCCATTTCCTAAAGGCTACACCAAAAATTTAGGAGTGGAGCATGATTTAAGAGATCAATAATTTCTAAGGCAGAAAAACCTACACCTTCTCTGAAGGGCAGCTTTTACCACTGATCTGTTCTCAGTCCAAGTACATCCTTCATTGTTTGTTTTCAGCTTTGGTTTGGTTTTAGCCCTACCTGTTGTGTTTACTATCCAAACCAGAGCTAGCTCTCTGACTTGCACCGGCCTCTATACCTCACAGATAAAAGTTATGTCATTAACTTTAGTAGTAAATCCTCCTTTAAAAGGACACAATATCAGATCAAACCTTAAAAATAGGAAAGAAAATAGTTCCAGCTTAATCTCACTCACACACCCAATGCAAACATGTAGCTAATAAGAGAGCTTCAGCTCTGCCTCTTACCAGTATTTCCAGTAAAAGTAACTACAGCAGCACATAACTCAGGAATCATTTCCACAGTGAAGTCACCATCGTCCTCTGACAAGCCACTGACATTCTCTACCAGCATAATCAACATACAATCTTTTACGGACTCCTTCACATTTTCCAGCACAACTGCAGTGGGAAGCAGGGATCCTTCAGAGTTCTCCACTTGGCACGACTTCTGGGAAGTCTCCACTTGCCACGGCTTCACAACCAGATCAATTTTACCCAAGTGATGCTTTCTTTGCAAAACTTCTTGGGCATCTAGTCCCACAGAAAAACAGAGATGTCATAGCAGAACAGAGTGTTAAACTATAGCCATAATACAACGTTTCAGTGCCCACAGAGAGATCCTGCAGCAGCAAAGGCCAATTTTAAAAAGGGTGCTTAAAGCACTGTAACACCCATAACATACCTTGCTCCTCCTGAAAAGTGATGATCACTTGCTCATCTTTTCTGACATAGGACTCAATGGTCCCCCCACCAGACTTCCTTTTGTTTTCAAAGTACATTTCCAAAATCTCATCTTCTATTTCCTCCCCAAAGGCAGTGGTTACTACTACAGCAGAATTCCTAGAGGTTGTTTTCTCTGCTTCCAGTTTATCATACGATTCTGAAATAAAAGACCACACCCTAACGCCTTAGGTAAAAGTTAAGGAAAAAACCCAAGCTCCCCATCTTCCAAGCTTTCGTGCCACTTTTTGTTCAGATCACACTTAAGGTCAGTGAAAAGAACAGGGTAAGAATCCCAAACAAGCATATCACTAGTGGGAGTTGTCATATCAACACGTAGGGAGGAAACGCCTCCGTTCATCACCGGGCAAGGACAGCAGAAGTAAAAGATACAAAAAGCTTCTCCACAAGCACACAATGAGGGGAACCCACTCACGGTTCCAGACATTGCTGTGGGTCACCTGGGGTCTGTGCCTGCTGGCTGCCAGGGCTGCTTGGGGTACACAGCTCCCCATGCTCTGGCACGGGGTTGCCCCAGCAAGGCTGGCAGCAGCTGGGAAGGTCGGGGTAGGGACAGCCTTAGCCAGAACAAAGGCCAGCATCCACTGCTGTCCCCTAAGGAACTGACCTGTCTGAGGCAGCCAGTGAGGTGGGGGCTCTAAAGGGACTCACAGAAAGGAAAAAATACATTTATTTCTTTTAGCATGGGATCACAATTCCTACACTACACTAGACAACACAAGCCACAAGGGTGACCAGGGCACTGCTGCAGCAGAAAGGTCCAGATAACCAAAGAATACAATGGTCACCACTGGATAAGTGACACACTTACCTGTCTTCTCCTGCTGAGTACACACAGGAGTTTCCTTATCCTGGCAGCTGGGAAGAGATACCTGAGGTTCATTAACTAGAGATAAATGAAAATGGTTTCTCAGTTGCTGGGTACTTCAAGAAAAAAATGGACACATTAATGTGCACCCAGGAGCTAACACAGCTTGAATTAAGTTTCATTTGACACTGTCAGAATCATAGACCTCCAGAGACTTTTAAACCATATACTGAATTGGTTATAGAAACACTCTGAGCTCAAGAAGCCTTGGGCGTAATGTTAGCACGCAGTCCTGCTGCATGAACCACCACGAGCAGGTCCTGCCATGCACTACGGCACTTTCCTCGCACAAAAAGCTGCACTGAACGTGAAAAGTGCTGAGGACATCCGCCCTTGGGAGGAAAGTGCCTTTGGAAACTGGGATCTCTGGGAGAGCCTCTGTCAGGATGCGTTTGACTCAGCATGACTGCTCAACTTCCTCGTTTATAACAAGAGGAAATGCAGCTCCATTAAAAATCTAAAGACAATGGTAAGATTGACCAAACTGCTTTTCCAGCCTGCCCCTCAGCCCTCACTTGCGGAATCACCCTGCGGTGCACTTGGAAAGCAGAGCTCCAGCGAGCTCAGTGTGTGTATTAGCCCCGTGTGTCTGGATTATGGGCACTGATAGTCACATATTGATTACTCCTGTGCTATTAGCCAGGTGTGTGTTAGCCAGCTGTGTACCGAGGAGCTCTGCGTGTACTGATTGTGCAGTGTATGTGTGTGTATCGATTAGCTCCGTGTGTGTATTGATTAGCTCCGTGTGTGTGTGTGTGTGTGTGTGTATTGATTAGCCCCGTGTATGTGTGTGTGTATTAGCCGTGACAGCTAATAGTGGTCGGTCTGTCCGGTGCCTGGGATGGGGCTCGGAGGCTACACCTTAGGAATTACATCGTGCTTAGGATTCGGGAAGCGAAGGGGAGCACCGTGGAGGAGAACCAAAGCGCTACAGCGCCCGGCCCGGCCAAGCAGGTGGCTCCTGCCCGCTTCCCC
>VWZN01011105.1:3764-20198 GCA_013396955.1 Regulus satrapa
TATTGTAGCTTCTTACTCTGACTTCTAGCATCTGTCATTATGATTTTTAAAAATCAATCAGGCCTTATAGACAGAATATAAGTACTTTTGCTGTGTATATCTTAGTCTCAATTTAGAGGCAGTAATTATATTGTCTAGAACTTGACGTTCAAGTTTCCCACCTTCATGCAAGCATTGACTTACAAATTTTATTTAAGATAAAAAAAGCTTTTTTTAAAAAAATTGTGTTAAAAGGAGTTCACAGAAGTGAGAAATTTTAAGCAGTTAATGGATGGCTTCCAAACATTTCACTACAAAAAAATTCTGCTATTAATTGTTACAATTTTTTTTTCCCCTCATTTTGCCACTCTGGAAAAGAACAGAGCTGACNTTTTTCCCGTCATTTTGCCACTCTGGAATAGAACAGAGCTGACTGAATTCCTCAATGATTAACTTAATTCCCTTCACAAGGAATCATTAATTCACTAAACAGCTTTAATTACTATTTGGAGATTACATTCAATCCAATTCAGACCAAACAAATATTTAGCAGTTCAAGATGGTCTTTATTTTAAGCACCTCTGTCTCTATACTTTAACAGCCAGTTTTTGATAAATATAGACTATTGAATCAGGCTTTTGAGGGTGAGGGAGTGAAGAGAACAACCTAAAAAAACCCAAACCAAACCCATTTCTTCTTAAAAATTCCTTATTGAATGGATTAAACAAAGCAAAATCAAGTTCAATCCTGTATTATGTTGCAAGAATAGAAGTGCATTAAACAAAATTAATTTCAGAAGTCATGAATTTTCTGTTTCTGTTGCTAGTTGGTGTGGCTGAGATAACTATTTTCTAGGACCACTGGATGTCTCCTAGCACAGGCTCAGATGAGAAGGTTACAAAGAAGACAAAATCTCATGCTGTTCTATAGATGAGAATAGCTATCTCTCTGTTTAGCTGATGGTGTTAGCTATCCTATGTATAAAGTCAATGAGAATTTTGTCTCTGTGTTAAATCCTAAACTCTACTGAATCCTACTCTGGGAATTGTGAACTGTAATTGAGGATGGTTTTAGCTCTGCAGTCTTGCCTGGGAACAGCAAGAGGTACAAAAATAATGTTGGGTTATTTTATTTATATTCACAGGTTTTATATGTTACTCTTGCAACCTTACTGCTTACTTTGGTATGAATATTAGTTATATTCCAGAAGAATTAATGGAACTATGATATATTAATAGACTCCAACTCTCCCTTCCCTGAAGACATTGTTTAAAAAAATTATTAAAAGTTGCAGAGCTCAGGTAAAATTCTTTTATTGAAACAA
This sequence comes from Regulus satrapa, assembly GCA_013396955.1. Classification (NCBI taxonomy): domain Eukaryota; kingdom Metazoa; phylum Chordata; class Aves; order Passeriformes; family Regulidae; genus Regulus; species Regulus satrapa. The sequence goes on from VWZN01011105.1 coordinate 5,068, forward strand.
TCTACGGTAATTTAAAACACATTTCAGTCGGTCAAATATTTTGGGGTAGAAAAATCTAACCAATGGTGCAAATCCAAACCTGGCATGAAAAGAAGCATCCTGGCTAAGATACATCAAATGTTAGGAAGTCTCCACTGTCCTTACCTTTAAAGCTTCACCTCAAATAGCACATTGTTTGTAGTAACGATAAGGACAAAAAACAACACTTAATTTATAATGTTTAAAACTTTTCTGGGCACAGAAAAAGAAAAGCCACGAAGCAAGGTCCTCACACAATTCTGTTTGAATTATCTTTTCTTTTTTATTTTCTCTATTCCATGGCTTTAATGTACTGTTGATTATTCTTTCTTCCTACCAACTTTCAGATTCATTTGACATGGAATATACCATTCTCTATAAATGTGAGCATTCTTTAAAATGTCCAGACTTACAAAACAATGACAGTTCTTAAAAATAGAAAATAAGCTCCCATAGTGGCTCACCTACTGCGGAATACCACAAATTAAACTTAGGTTTTTGAAACCAGATGAAGTTCTTTGAAATTCTCAGCTTTATGATAATAGCAGAAAAAATAAATAATTCAAGTAATAGTAATTGCAATTTTTCTTTAACTTTTGTTTAACTTTTAAACTTTTTTGTTTAATTTTTGATGATATGGTGAAATTCTACATTCAGTGCAATTTTCAGCCTCATCTAAGCCACTCAAGTGATTCTGGAAGCATTACAGTTGAGGACTCTGCAGTTACATGAACTCTGTAAATTAAATGTGCCAAGCCTGTTTTGTGCCTCTGAGAGGAAGTGCTTTGGCGTGCATGCAAAAATTCCTTCTATTTCAGAACAGAGAAGCCTTATCTACACCAGTTATCAGAACTTGCCAGGGACCTACGTTAGGCCCTAAGTTGTCCCTAAATACTGTTTGAGAAAGTGTTAATTGTATAAGCCAAAGCATCTTAGGAAACATGCCAACAACTAAACTCTAGCCCTGTTTGCTAGAGTTTATAATAGTTTGCTGCTATTCATAGCCTGTAAGTCCAGCATCTTCTAAAGTACAAAGTAATAACCTATTAAACAATCTGGGATATACTACATTGCTCTCATCATAAAAATCACTTGTTAAAAAATCTGAAATATGAGCTAGAAATGTAACTCTTTTGTGGTTGAGTATTGCAAGTACTGCAGTGAACTTTTGGTAATGACATGCTTGTATTTAAAATTTTTTTAATTATTCAATTTTAAAGCAATTGATATATAGCAAATATAGAAATTAATATAAATGTTTTGATATTGAAATAATTAAGTCAATAGAAAACATTAAAAACCTGAAAGTTGGATTTTTATACCAGCACTTCTGTGAACTTAATTTCAACCTGGATTGAGTTAGTTTCTAACCTTTGCTTGCATCTGTTTTACACCCCATGTTATTTACTGAAATCAAAGGACCACAGTAATTATGATATGCTATTAATAAATCAAAAAGCATAATTTGACAACCAAAGAGTAGCCTAAAGAAAGTGATGGTATGCAGAAGGTATATTTTGTTTGTATTTGACATCACTTTCTATTGTAGCACGAGTTGGACATACCAGCAGTTGGCTAAGTAAACCACAAATATAGGAGAACAGTAATTCTGGCACCATAAACTCAAATATAATAGATGATCAAATCATTTCTAGCTGAGAATTCTGCAAAGAATTCTGAAAGAATTTTGGGAAATTGAATTGCTCTCTCTAGATACTTTATTAAGAAATTCTGGTACCATCTATTCCAGAAGTATATGCATTTGATATAATACAAAGAAGAGTGAATGGAGTTAGGGAAGGATTTTTATACTTACATGCAGGTATATCATCAGTCAGTTCAGTAGTCTGTATTAATCTACATCCTCTGAATATTTGATAAAGTTTTCCATGGAGTAAATTACATGGCAGATAAAATAGCTCTCAAAAAAAATTCACAACTAGCAAGTCCCCCTATGTGAAGGAAAGTATTCAACACACTAGATTTATATGAAATACACAGTAAATGGAACTAGGAAATTTTATTTGACAGTTTGCTTATCTTTTCTAGAAAATGTAACTGTTTAATGATTTATCTACCCATAATCTACCATAGGATGGAAGGCTACGGTGGCTTTGCTTTGGTTTCTGCGACAGCTTTCAGGGGGCTATTTTTTGCTATTGACCAAAATCTTCGCAGAGATTATACAGAAAAATGGACTTTCATGTCACATCTCCCTGCTTACCCAAGTGAGTACTATTTCTATTTCAGTCCCAGTGAGTCAAAGGCAGTTATCTCCAGCTAACACATCTCTAGATCACAGAAGCCATTTCCCCTAAGCTATCCAACTACTAACATAGTCAGACTAAAATAACAACCATTGTTTTTAACATGTTTTTGTTAGAAATTTGCTGTATTTAAAGAGAAAGACCATGAGTCTCAAAGCATGCTAGTTAACAAAAATAGACATTTGCATTAATATGTGAAATAAACTGAAATCCTCACACTGCTTAAATGTGAAACAGACCATACTTAACAGAACATGTAACTCACAGATTTTCCTGTCATTATGAGCTTGGTCAAGCTAAATCACTTTCTTATTTCTGTATGCTTTACTCAGCATATGTAACCTCTTTACAACAGAAAACATTGCTTTGCTTCAGCTTTCTATCACAAGCTCACACTTAAAGCCTCATTTGAGAATTGTAACTTGTATCACATGTTAATCTCTCTCAAATACAGACCCAAGGTTATAAATTCTTCTTTTGCCCATTCACTTGGAGAAGTAAGCCTTTTTATCCTACATTTGTATGACTACTGGATTCCAAGTGATGTCTTTCCAGCAATAACTAAACATACTGAAAGTAAAGTAAACTTGAAAATCTGGAAAAGGAGATACTGCCTGAAGTGACACAAACAAAATATGTAGCAATTTGGGAAAATAACACCTAATTTTTCAAATAAGAGCAGTTCAATATAAACATTCTAGGAGATTGCAACCACATCGCTTTCTAATGTCCATTCTTGAAATATAGGTTTAACTTTACCTTTTCATTTAGAAATATGACAGAATTTTAGCAACAAGTCTTATTTGCAGCAGGTGTAAAAGTCACATTGCATACAGAATTTCAAACTGTCCCTTTATGATATTCAATTTTTCTAAGTTAGCAGACATTTTAATGCAAGAAATTCTAGACTGAAGCTTATCACACAGGTTCATTTCTCCATTGTCCATTCTTCTATCACAATGAAATGCTTTTTAAACACAGTTCAGCTGGATTCCACAGTCATGAGTGACGGTAAAATATACAATAAAGAAAAGGAGAGTCTGTCCTAAAACCTATGTGTGAAGGAGAAAGACTCTCCTAATTAAAAAAAACAAGAGGTCTGAGAAGAAACCCCAGGGGTCAGTAGAGGCAGGCATTGACAACAGGACAACAGTTGATGAATCCAGAGGAGTCCACTGAAGAACTGTGTTGTACATGTCTGGGACCTCTGGCACTGCCAACAACCCCACAGCAAGGACCTACTTGGTCCCCTAGGTGGGTGACTGCAATAACCAGTGTAGCCTATTACAGGAAGAAAATTCTCATGACCAAAGACAAGCAGCAGGGAAGTATGTGGTAGACTTCACAACCTAGAGGCTGGCAGTGAGGAAAGCAAGCTGTTAGTTAATTTTCTTTCACTTGTTGCTATCTTACCTCTAAAAAGCAGGCCATAGTCTTTTAAAAAGAGGGAAAGATGCTTGCATTTTATATATTATTAATGATGATGTACAACACATACAAAAAAAAAAAAAAAAGAAGTCTTAAATATTTATACTTCCTTGCTTATCACTACAAGTAAGATTTCTTCACACAGGTTTGATTAATTTGGATGTAAGCATGTATATTATAGCTGTACTTATTTTTCTTTTCTTTTTCTTTTTTAAGTGGAAATCAAGTTCAAGCTTTACTTACCCAAATGTGGTGGATGGCAATAAAGAACAAAGACCTATCAGCTACCAGAATATACCTCTACAGATGTACATTAGAAACATGGTAAACCTTGATAATATTGGCATAAAGAGAAGCAAGGTTGAGTTTTTCAACTCTTGCTCTCATGTATGGAAACTCATTTCCTTTGATTGTAATAACAAGTGAAATACAGCACTTGAAATCTATCTGGCAGCTACTTGAATCCAAGATTAGGGAGGTCCTAGGTCCAGGTAACCAAAAGCACAAAACAAACTGAGATTGCATATGAATGTCAAAAATAAATAAAAAAAAAAAAATCTGACAACTACCGAAGTCTTGAGTGTTAGCTCGGTTTGGGTTTTGTTCATAGTTCTTTTATTGAAGGCAGCAATTTTAACAAGCCTAATAATTTGTATATGTTGAAAACCTGCTTTCACATTGTGATTTACTACTTCAGAAAGGAATGGAGTGCAGGGTTTTTTTGCTTTTTTTTCAGATAGTAGATGTAGTGATAGAATATTTAAAAGGAGTATAAGTCTTGAGGTAGTATTATTATTTTTCTTGAAGGAATGTTCAGAAATTGTGAACTAAAACCAGTCTTACAAAAATGTCACAACAGCTTTGAGCATCTTATTTTATATCTTCATACTCTAAGTGTCTGATGATATCTAATGAGATGGTATTTTCTCCTCTCTTCCAAAAACAATAATTTCAGAGAGCAGAGGTTGTTTTCTTTATAAAAAACAGTACTTTAGACTAGAGGAATGACCTTAAATTAGGCTCTTCTTTAAGTTTCCGTGTGTAGGAATATAATGTATCCAAGATCACTTGCACCAGTACCCAGAAATCTAAGAAACTTTTTGATTTGTCTTCCTAATTTCTTATTTAAGTGACAACACTGCAAAATGTAGGCTGGTTAAAACAGCTCCTGAGGGCAATATATTGAAAATAACATCCTGTTCCATATGGACAACTAGACATCCCACCCAAGCTGAAGTTTTTCAGATCTTAAATTTAGGAACGGAAGATTGACATTGGAAGTCCTGATCATCTAACTCAAGCATCTCACAATCTCAATCAACTTTGGAAAATCTGTTTGGTCCAAGAGGGTCAGGCACGCATATATGCTTTATATCCTCACACAACACATGACACACAGTATTCTTCCAAACCCCACAGTCCACTATGACCCAAAGTCCCTGTGATTTGGGGATTCTTTTCAGAACACAGGGTTTTTGTTTGAGATTTTTTTTTGTTTGTTTTTTTTGGGTTTCATTTTTTGGAGCTTTTTTTACCAGGATTCATGACAGCAGACTATGGCACAAACAATAGGTGAAAAAATATTACAAAAATGGCTAACAATGGAATTCAGGGGAGAGACTCTTCTGAATCACAGAATGGCACTTAGCAATGAGAGAGGCAAAAAAGCCAGGTATTTGACAACGTTTATTACCACTAAAATTTTACTGTAGCTTACTATGTACTTAACCTGTTCAGGAAGGATTAAAAAACAAGAAAAGAATAATCACCTCAAATCACTGTGATTATTTATCACAGAAACAAACAGTCTGGCTTTCAAGCACTGTGGTGCCCGGGACTAAGTAATGGCCAGACCAAATTATAGGATATAAGGCTGAAAGATCTCACTTCATCTACCGAGTACAAATTTCACCAACTGCAAGCAGCCTCAGTACATAATCTTCTTTGTAAATGTATAAAGCTTCATTGTATGAGTAATCAAACTCCTTGTCTCAATTGGTTCCATTGCCATGACTTTTTTGAAACATCACAGTCTGCAATTTGCAAGAACAATGAGAAAGAACAGTGATAATGGCAAGAAATTAATTCATATCATGACTTTTTCCAATATTAAAATGCATGGAAAATAACCTATGAAAAAAATAAATGAATTACGAATATTCATCGTTTTGGATGGGTAACAATTACTTTTGAAAATGATGAACACAGTTAATGACCTCAAAGGCTTTTTTCTTTTTTTTTAAAGAAAGGGTGCTTCCAATAGATTATTATTCCTAGCCTGTAAGAACATTTTTTAATCTTCACAGGAAAAAAAAAATTGCTAAAATTTCATGCCATTTTAAGGTGTTTTAAATAAAGACTGGAAACTCACTCTAAGTTAATCAGCACAAGCACCTGAGAAAGTCCTACATGAACACAAGAACAATAACTCCAAACAATCATACAACAACCAGGAAAAACCAAACTATATAAGACAGTTTGACAATTTTCTTAATTAATTACTTCTAAGTTAAAGGTCAAGCTTTACAAGTTCCTTGACTTCCAGTGTCAGTCTTAGCTCTCATCAGTTAGAGCAATTCTGTACTTGATTAACTTCTTTCCTTTGTCCTCAAGCATGGGGAACTTCATGTGACAGAGTCAACCAGCCATGCCTCCTGCACACCCTTGGTATGCCAAACCTGGGAGAAGAGCCTGGGAGAAGACATTCCATTAATAAAAAGAACAGTTCTTTGATTAAAGTTATTAATAACTTTAACTGTTTTAATTTATAGAAAACATAAACATAGAATTTTAATCAGGAAAAAAAAATGTTATGACTTAAAATTTTTGTCTTTCAAGCTATAATACTCAACTGTTTCAAAAAAAATTCCTGTCATTGTCTGAGCAAAGGACATGAGTATTCAGTCAAGAAAAAGGGAAATGGAGATGAGAGTAAGATTTCATTCAACAGCTGGATTCACCAGTTTATATCCTTATCAGCACAGTTGGGACTATAACTCTGCACATAAAATAAGGATAATATTTTGGTTTTGTAATAAAAAATATTTTTAGGTAAAGCAAATAGGCTAGAAATGTTCCAAGTATGATAGAGTTCAAAAGCATGAGAATCACAGTTGTGCCTTGTCTCCCATAAATGTACAGTATCATAACCCAGAACTGATGCAATACCATACACCAGATCCTCATCAGGCATAATCCTTTACAGAGTTGTCAGACCAACGAGATCTTAGAAGAAAGAAGATATATACGATTTTGGACTTCAAAACACTGTGATGCCATTTTAACATTTTACTTCAGAAATCTCTTGCATACACCCCAAGACCCCCACTACCAAATTACAAGGGGTTTTTTTTTATATTTTCCCCTTTGCAAGAGTAGCATTCAGTCATAACTTTTGAAGTTGTTAAACATATAGTCTCACTATATTAAAAATGTCTAATTATTTTATACAAGGCTTAATTTTGATACCAGCTTGACTACAAGTCTATGTTTCATGAGACTCGTTCATATTTCAAACACATATTACTAATCTGATTTGTATTATAGAAAAAAATCTTAAAAGACAACCACTTTTTAGAAGTGACTGTCTTCAGGACTGATGCAAGGAATGACATGTCTAAGCAGATTTCACAGATGGCTCACAAGGCTGTCACAGAAGGAAGAAAGTTGCTTATTTCTTTATAGAGATGCAAATGCAAAGCACAGTCTGGACTGAAGGCTAAAACCTGTTTATTTACCAATAACTCTTCTAAACCTTACTCCTACTCATTAGTATTTCTTACATCAAAGTAAATTACTAAAACTAAAAATTAATAGCTTGCAAGGAATTAAGTGTATTTCATGCTGATTTGATGTCAGGTATTGCCATACAAAAATATGGAATATGTGCTCTTCTTTCTATGCACTGTTCTATGCAAGCTATAACAGAGATTGGTCTGTTAGTAGAAGTGAACACAGGAATAAAGCACTGAGAAGTCACAGGATACCTTGGTTATACATATCAGGAAAAAATGGAAGGTTTTTCAAAAGGTAACTACAGATTAATGTTTCAGATCAAATTCTGAGAATCAGAACCATCCTCAGGTTGTGCCCTATCACTATGTTGCGAATCAGAACAAAATACATATATATATATATTTATTTTTTTAAAGCCTACCACAGTCATGATAATAGACTCTTTCCCTGATTTATAAGGCAGAGTAAGGCTTTTTTTTTCCGAATTTTCTTTTTCATTATGAAAAACAGCCAAAGGAAATAAGGTCTAATGGATCATACTGGTATTTTTTAATAACCTTCACATAAACCAATCCTTTTTTTCAGCCTTCCCACGGCATTGTGAAAAATAACAATCCATGAAAAAAACAAACAGACAAAAAATGTTTAAATCAGGATATAGTTTCTTCCCTTCAGCTTGTTAAGATTCAACTAACCTGGCTGCAAGCATCTGGCACCAAGCAAGTGGCATATGTAAGTTGTTTACAGACTTTGTGTATCTCAGAAATAGAAAGCCTAGGGCTCTTGTCAAGAAGTTTCAATTTGCTCTAAAACACTGTTCTTCTAAGACATCAGTCCCTGAGACTCTTTTTGGTCAGCAATGTTCTTTAAACAACTATAGCATCTCAAGTGAGGCTTGCAGAAGGAAATCACAGTGGTTATGTGTATGTTCCACACTGAAATCCAGGGACAGGGCCCAAGAGACATTAGGAAGCACTGGCCAGTAGTCTGGTCTTGACTCTTTTTATCAATCTTACCACACATAATGACTCTTTTACTGTTCTCCTCTTAGGCAATCTTTTTTTTTCTAATCTCAGCCAGGTATTACCTTTTTTTGCTGCATTCTATGTTAAGAGTTACTATTAGACAATAGTTTTATAGAAGCTTCATTACAAGAAGTCTTTACAACAAAAAACATACCTTAAAACTTTTCATTCTCCTAGACAGTTGTTTAATTACACACTCCAGTCTCATAACTTACAAATGCATTAAGAAATTACTTGAGACTGTGGCATTTAATACAGCATAATCATTTAATGATTCATGGTTCTATATAAGGCTAAATGCACTATGGAAGTCTTCCACATCTCTGTCTCTCAGAGATTCTTGTGATAGATTAAATAAATGGGCAAAAATTACCTTTTTGTTATATAAAACAAGATGTTGTAATAAACTTCACAGGCAATTCCTATACCCCACTGTATTTGATAGAGCTCTCAAATCATAAATAGAAAACATTTCTCATGGGTGGTTCTTTTACACACAGACTCATTACATACCCTTTTATTTTAGGACACAGCAATGCTTTACTGCCTCTATGGCTGATGTAATTCTAGGTACACGTATTCCATAAGTGGTGTCTTCTTCCCTGCCCAGATCTTTCCTCCCACACTGTCTATGGCAAGTCCTTTTTTTTTTTCCATTTCCTGTTTCATCAACTGTACTATTTTCATGCAATACATATATTTGTGTGTAAAATACATATTAGCTTTATATATTCAGGTAACTTCACAAAGCTCAAGAACAAATTAAAAATATTTAAAATCAACCAGCAAAGCAAACCTAGTACTATGAGTCTTTTGAGATTCACCCATCATTAAACCGGAGAGGCTAATATTTCTTTAATTATTATTACATCAGAATAAGTTATTTTTAAGTTTTGTGCATTGCAGTCTATTCGCTGTTAGCTATGAAAATCATCATGAAATAATAATCTTATTTCCTCTAGCAGTGTGATCACTGGCCAGATGCTATAGTTATTCCCATGGTGGCATGTGAAGAAAAACATGTTTACTTTCCTTCACATATAAAAGCAGTAGCAACATAAGATGCCAGCTTCAATATGTACTGCACTACTATCTCTACTGACTCATGTCTTTCATGAATTTTCCAGTAGCTTGTAAATTTTTAAAAATCGTTTGGTAAACAGTTACCGAGATTAATTTGGGGAGATTTTTTAACTATCACTCAAGATTTACTGCTCATCTGGGCAGTGGACAGCAAGGTAAGTCACTGATATTCTATCATCACCTTTCATCATCTTGATGTTTACCAGCATGATACATATACACACACACACATATATATATATATTTATATATATACATAGATTAATATGTAAAATTATATTAAATTATCTGTACAATCAAAAAACAAGAATTCTTCACTTTTTAACATCAATTTTGGAAGGCATTCCAATCTCTGTCTAGTATAAGCTTTTATTGTGTCGTGTTATTCAGTGAAAGCCAAATTTATTCAACATATTTGTTACTTTAAAAGTGACAGAGATCACTAAGTATGGTTTAATATGTTGGACAGCTCCAAGACCTCAAGCATTTATAGCATTACCTAGCTTCTAGTTATATATTTTCTCAAGTTTTAATTTTCCAATGGAAAGTCCATCTCTACCAATAATACTTTAAATGGAAGTAAATACTGATAGATAATACTTTTCTATATCCATTTAATGAAAGCCAGATTTAAATACTTCAGAAACAATGTTGTGATTTACTATTCTTACTACAAGAGACTGTCACTTTTCCTCCTCAGATGAGCAGGAGTAAAAATGTCCTGTGCAAATAATGTATGTGATAAAAAGATAAAACATGTCCAGAAGAAAAAATTCTATCTAGAGGGCAGATGAACTGAAGCAGTCAAGTAAAAGTTCTGATACTGCCACTGAAGATCTACATTAAAACTGAAAACAGGAAAAAAAAAATCAGAAACACAGGGAACAACATTAGCCCTAACTCACTCTTGTCATGGAACTTACTTCCTTCATTATAACTTCTGGAAACTTTAAAAGAAGATTTTAAGGTAACAGAAAAATATAATTTTGTCAAATAGCTTGAGGAAGCAGAGCAGCTTGCCTCCATAACAGAGTATCTACTCCCTGACTGAAAACATGCTCTTCATCTCTTCTTATCACTGTACAAGCTCTTGAAGTTTTTGATTAACGTGTCTCCCTTACCCATCCCTCTGTCCTTTTGTTTTTGTTTTAGTTTGTTTTGATTTTTTGTTTTGCTTTGTTTAAAAGAAATAGAGTTCGCTTGATCTTGTGTCCTCCTGTGACTATGAAGAGTTCAGGCCCACAGGCACCACACTAACAACTGACCAGAACTAAGGATCCCATTGTCAATAAAAGCTTGTCAGGTGTCATAGGAGTTTAAACAACACTGTGTCACTTCTGACCTTCTAGACTACAGTTAATTGTGTGAGATAGAAGGAATAATAGGAACTCTATATTCTCTTTGATGTACTTATCTATTAAATTACTCTTTTTTTTTTTTTCCTCCAGGTATGGGTATGTAATCAGAAACAAGCTTACCATATGTCAACCAGTTTTCTCAAATATGCGTCCAGAATCTTCAACACTGCTTGAGAAATATAAAGTTTCCCTTATTAAACTAAGTGCAGCTGGAATTAGGTATGCAGGGGTTTTCCCAAACAAAAAATAGTATGTTAAAACACAGAGTTCTGAGGAAACTCTAAAAAAGGACTATGCAAAACTTAACAGCCAGGTGAACTTCAATTAATTTGTAACTTTTTTCCTTTTGCAACAGCAACTAACAAAATCCCTTTCCTGAAAATAAACATGCAGTTATATTCCTAAAAATCCCATTTATTCCACAGATTTATTACGACTGAAGACAGTTAAGCCTGACTGAGCATTTCAGATTCAAAATGACTGAACAGCTTCTCACTCTTCTCTGGTTTTAATAAAAAACTCCCTGTGATTTTGGATGATAAGCAGCAAACACATCTGTAGGTTATCCCTATTTGACAAGCTTTAGTCTGTCTTTGCTTGGGGTCAAGCATGACAAATTTCCAGGCAGATAACACTTGTCACATCTTAAGGCCATCCCGACAAGTAATCATGTCTGCTGCTTGCAGAAACATCTGCCACTGCAACAAACAAGAGCTCTTGATTCACACAATCTCTAGCTGAGCTGCCAGCTCATTAGGATCTCCCAAACTGCTGCCTGGTACAAGGAAAAACACACCTGCCATTGAACAAGCCAAGAGCCTCACTCTCTGCTGCAGCCTGGAACAGAGCGTCTCCCGCCGAGCCTGAGCTTCACAGCATCAAGCGCCTCTTCACTCACAGAAGCAAGATCTTGTCAGACCGTGTCTCAGCATGACCTGCCGAGTGAGATCTTCAGCTGTGAAGCTTTCACACACGCCCTGCTAAAACCCAGGTGCAGTGGTGCCTGCTTCAGGCAGGATCCCCAAGCCCACACTGTGGGCATGGGGCTCCCTCTGCAAAGCCCTCTAGCACTCCACAGCTCCCCCTCCTTTGGGCACCTCGCCCAGGGAGACATTCTGGAGCCACAGCATCAGCTTAACATTTACCACGAACTGATATTTCCTCAAGGCCCTCAGACTTATCTAACTGCATACACTTATACACTTGGCAGGATCATACAGGAACATTAATGTCCCCATTCCTACTTACTCTTTCAAAGGCATCTGTCTCCATCTTGCCTTAAGGTTAGAAATTCTTGTAGTATGGAAAAGGACCTAGAAAAACCTGGCAGTTAAAAATAACGAAGAAGTTCACCTTTGGAACGCTTCATATGAAGTTACGCCTCTTTGAAAACAAGTAACATGTTAGGCAGAGGTGTGATTTCTCTTAGGAAAATCTTCAAAGGCAGTAGCTTTCGTAGGATTAACATCTGAAAGACTCTGTAAGTCTAATTTTCCTTTTAAATACTCCTATTCAAACATCAGCTTGGAATTAAAAGATAAGAAAATGGTCTTTGAAGGAAAAAAAGAATTTATGTCTTCTTATATTCTGACAAAATTATTTGGAAAAAAAAAACTTAAAACAAAATTCAGCAATTTTACACAGCTCAAAAAAATTAAAATGCCAAATATATTCAGGGATTTGAGCTGGGTAATCTTTAAACCGTGAGAAAAGTACTACTGGCATCTTGGGATAAAATCTTCAGTAGATATTACTGGATGCCAGAAGGTAAACTAAGCGACTAACAGTAGGGGGAAAATACCTGAGATAATCTTGGCAGAGGTAAATTCCATGTCTTGTTTTCTGGAACTGATTTTTTTTTTTTAAACACATCAATCAATCTGCTTTGCCAGTAGGCACTAGATCCCTTCTGGCATCCTTCATTCTTACACAGAGAGAAAGGGTTACTGCCCAGCACAAGGAGTGTCAGCCCAGAGGTCTGCTTACCATTTCCTACTGCTACACAAACTTCCCATATGATCTGCAGCAAAACCCTTTTTATCTCTTTCCAGGAAGGCAACACCTGTGAACTATAGCTTAGGATAAGTACACAACCAATAGAATTGCCAAAGTGCTGTAGTATGAACAAAATATTTTTCATTTATGTTAATAAAAAATATTTATTTGATAGTAGAGTCAAAATAGTTCTCTGCAGATTTACATACACTGTGAAATGAGCCCAGATCTCTGTAAATTTTACATTTACTCAACAAATGGGAATGACATTATTTATCCGTTTCTGGAATAACAGCTGGATGAAGTTGCAGCAATTTTCTCTACAGGGGCAAATCTAAGCAAGAAAAAAAAAGAGAAATCCCTAATTTAAAGTCTAAAACTGTGTTGAACAGATGCTATTACTTCAGTTGAGAGACACTTGCTTACATTTAACTTTCAAGTTTTTTTCTTTTTTTTTTTCAGAGCATTAAATATAAATGCTGAAAAATATTTTTTATCCAAATAGTAGTATCATAGCTCAAGAAACAGCCTTATTTTCATATTCTGCTTTTACTACTCTGCTTATTATTTTTTAATACAAATCAGAAGTTTGGCTTTGAAACAACAAAAACAGTATTTCATAAAGCACTGCTCAACCACCAAGCTCCACTGGGCTGAAGGAACCATAAAAGCACCAGAAATTAATGAGCATAGTTGACCACAATCCAAGCTCCCAGAGGAAAGATAAAATAACTGAGTATTGAAATGAGTTTCTTGTGGCATATCGTAGGGTACTCAGTTCAGATGTAAACATAAAAATTTCACTTTTTTGGGGGTCCTGTATGTGTAGCATAGATGCACCATCTCCACTTGCAGCATTTAACACATTTCATCTCATTCTAGGGAGCTTGTTTTAATGAAAGGAAAAAAAAAAAAGGCACTCTGATATATAACAGATTAAAGACCCTCAGCCAACATTTGGCAACATTATTTCAGAGTTTCAAACTAAACATTCATGAGAAAGTGGTTGTTATTTAACATCCTTCTTATTGAATTTTTATAATAAAAGAGAGAAATAAAATCTTTTAAAATCACCATGATAAAATATTCAAACCACAATATTTCCCTCTAAAAATTACTCATTATATATGAGGACAAGTACCAGTGAATGTCAAAACTGAACATACCTGATACCTGGTGTCTTTATTAGAAAAGACACTATTATTTACAGTCACTTTTTTCTTTCCCACAAAGATTCATATTTTATTTTTCTTCTTAAAAACAAATGAGAGTAATATACAGTTAAGATGAAGATGCAGTTGATAAATTTGAAAATAAATATATTTTTAAAGTTTCCTCTCTTCATTGGAAAAGGAGTAGGAACACCTTTGGGAATGAGTTGTTAATAATAACAATGTCATATTATTGCTGACTTTAGAAGTTATATTCTTTTAGCTGGATCTTATTACAAACTTCCAGCTGTTCAAGACAGTTAGCAGAGAAAAGCATTAGTCTGAGGAGCAGCAGGAAGCCCATGCCAGCAGCAGCAGCAGTTGCCACATGCCGTGAGGAGGGTGAGGCTTGCAAGGTCCATGAGTGAGACTGAGGGCCAGTTTGAATAGGACTATGAGCAGCCTGGTGTAGCGGAGAGTGCCCCTGCCCATGGAAGAAAGACTAGATTGTCTTTAAAGGTCTCTTCCAACCCAAACCATTCTCTGATTCAATGACAAAGAAAAGAGGAAAAAATGTTTCTCATTAATAAACCAGTAATCTACTATTACTAAAAGACCATTGGATATTCTTCAGCAGCACAAGATAGGAAAATGTTCAAAAAGTTAATTATTCAACACAGTATTTAGTTTTTTAGTAAATTGTTATACCCCTTTAATAGGATCAATAGGTAAATTCAGTATGTTGAAACTCACATTTGGTATTCAGTTATTAGCTTCAGGTAACTACTCAGCAATAGCAACAGGTCTTAAATGCTATTGATACTGTAATTGGAAACTTACCAGGCAGAATTAGCCTGGTAAGAATAAAGTTCAGCATTTTAAAGCCACTACAGAATTCTGCACTACACTGAAATAACATCACAGTTCCTCACAGATACCTAATGAGAATGTTGTGAATTGTAAATACTACAGCCTAACAAGGCACATTTAGAAAACACTTGCTACTTTCTAACTGTATTAAGTAAGTTACACCATGTATACATCATACACAAAAAAAAAAAAAAAGTTTTC
>VWZN01011105.1:20349-55122 GCA_013396955.1 Regulus satrapa
TCACCAATGTATACATCATACACAAAAAAAAAAAAAAGTTTTCATGAGACCTCTCATCTCTGATTGTCCAAATCACTCCACCCAAAGCTATCCCTGCTGTTCTCTTATTTTAATTTCCTGGTATTCTGAAAGAATTCATAAAATCCTAATGAATTAAGGTATGAATCCCCTCCTATGAAATCTTCCAGTGAATTCAGTAAGATACACCACATTCAACTCTGTTTAACTTAGTTAAAAAACTGAGCTCTGTTCAGTTTATCTAACTTCACCAAAGAGTTTCCAGAAACAAGGAAATACCCGGCCAACTAATGAGCATCTATGGCCTTATATAAACACAAAATGAGCATGATGGCTTTTTCTAACCTTAGCGTGTGGGAGATCACAGTGTATCGCAAAGCCTCTAATGCTTTGAGGACACTGGAGATTAAAGGTAGAAATTAAGCCTGGGTATAATCTTAATAATACCAACTAAATAATTTCCAGATTTTAAAATGGATTTGGGGAGAAGATTGCTTTGCGTGCTTGTTTTACAAATAACCATATTACTGTCATGTCCGTGAATCCCAATTATGTAGCTAATTAATTGTAATTAATTCATTCATTGTAATTACCTGTAATTGTAAAAGCAACTCAATCCCCTGAAGTCTCCCACTCATTAGTTCCCACATAACATGGTTCTGTAAGACTCTTTTCCCTTGGCAGTCTGATGATCAGATTACCATAACATCATTATGGAATCAGGTTGAGGAGAGATATTGTCTTTGTCTAAAAGGAACACCACATCATCCTCAAAATTCACTTTTTTTTCTCTTGAAAACCGTAATGTGCAATATGCATTTATGAGTATATATATCTGGAAGTACAGTGGTACTGTAAGTCCAAATAATTATATTACAAAGTTACTGTATGTTTCTTCCATCTAGCATGGGGAAAAGCAAAAGAGAAAAAGAACTTCAAAAACTGAAGTAGGAACTTATATTAAAATAATGAAGAGCTAAGTGCATAAAACATTTACCTATCCACACTCAAAGTGAAAAGTTTGTCAATATAAAGTGACTTACTCATATGGAATCTGCACTCCTTACATAAAATACATTTTCAAGACTTCCTTTCTTTTAAACAAAACTGGCAGGAGTTTTAGCACTCATTAAACCGAAAAATAGGAATTGTTGTCCAGGACAATAGGCACAGAAAAATAAGAGATGCTAAAGCATTGCTCTGCTAATAGAAAACAGACAAGGCACTCCCTAAAATCTTCTTTTCTAAAGAAGAAAAACATCCTAGAAAAGGATCATTATTTCACATTTTCTCTAATTTAGCACTGCTCCTACAAACTCTTCAGACAGGAGTTCAAATATCTGCAACATCTCCCTCCATATAAACCAGCACTTTATCACCCCTTAGAGGAGAAGGAACAATGAAACCCACCAAGCATCTTGTCTTGCAGCTAGGTTGCAGAGACAGCAAACAGATAAAGTAATTAGCATTTAGGCAAACAAAATACGATTGTTTCCAAAATCATAATCTTTTATTTCAATCAGAAGGTTTTTGAAATTAGGATGACTTTTTAAAAGCCTCTCACTTCTGGGATTAGTTATGCCCAGAAAAATTTCTAAGTAAAAGCTACCTGTGGTGGTAAGTAAAAGCTACCCTCTGTGGTGTCTTTTTACACATCACATTTAGGTGCCTCCGGGTCCACAAATGGAGAACAGGCATGCTCCCACAGCTGGGCTCCCCTCTGGAATAAACTCCTTCCAGCCACCACAGAGGCAGTGACATACTGATTTATTTTATCAGCTTGGTTGCTTCAGTATTCATTGGGCACAGCATGTCTTCATACATAGGTTGCAAAGGTCACAGGGATGGAAGGGAGCCACTGTAAGATCAAGTCCAGCTTCTTATTATCCCAAGCACCAGATCAAAAGCTTGAGCTTTCAACAGACTCAAGTTGGAAGGGATGCACACTGAGGCCAACTTGTGGCCTTGACCACCCCCAAGAGTCACACCATGTGCCCAAGACTATTGTACAAACACATCTTGAACTCTTGTCTTTTGTTCCTTCCCTCATTAAAGAAGTGTTTCAGATCTGCACTCTCCCACATTTTTTTCTTCCTAAGTTTTCAATAAATCTTTTTTTTTGTGCCAGAACTGGCTTGTTTAAACTGCTTCTCTGCAGTTATTTGATATATTTTTAAACATAGCTTCTACCCAAGTGCTGAATAGCAAACCCCATAAGCAGCTCCTGACTCACCGACACACAGAGACCAGTACATGAGAGAGCTGTTCTTGTCACAGGTACCCCAAAAAAGCTCAGAGCCTGTGGCTCAGAGCTGACCCAACACAGCACAGCCCATGAACACAGCTGGGAGAGGGCAGAGCTGCTCAAGCCTGACTGGCTCCACACAGGCACCCTCAGGGAGGGACTCCCGCAGAGCGCTCTGACTGATGGCAGAAACCAACTCTTGGGCCGTCTCCTTTAATGAAACTCCCCCTTTCTCTACCCTGGGAGTTTTGCCTGGCTTTTATCCACCTGTATCTGGATTTCAAAATATTAGTGAACAGAATTGGGAAGATGAGACTGATATGGTGGACTAATGTGCAGCCAGCCAGTGCTCTGGCACCAAATATGACTGCACAGAGAGCATCAGGTAACTCACCATCTTTGTTGTTTCTATAATTTTCCTCGTAATTACCTTCACTGCATAAATACCTTCCAGTTACTTCTCCCATTCCAGCCTTCAGTTTCAACAGGAGAGATTTTAGTCGCACCAGGGGAGGTTATGATTGGCTATTAAGAAAAATTTCCACACCAAAAGGGTTGCTAAGCATTGGAAGAGGCTGACATGGTTGAGTAACCGTCTTCAAATGTATTTTAGAGATGTGCAGATGTGGCAGTTAGGGACATGGTTTAGTGATGGACTTGCAGTGTTACATGCACAGCTGGACTCAATCTTAGGGGTCTTTTCCTATCTGTGTGATTCTGACTCTATGATTTAGTTCACTATGATTAACAGTTTCTAAATTTGGTAAAAAATACAAGTTTCTGTTGTCTCAAGATCAAGGTTTTTCTTTTTGTTTAAATCATGCCCTCCCTAGTTTTCATGGACCTCTGAGTTATTTCAGAAATCCTGTCTCCAAGACACCTTTGCAACTCTTAACTCCCTCTTATCAGGTAGTCAGAAATGAGGAGCTGAAGCAGAAATTAAGATGTAAATATCAGAATCTGAAACTAAATATTAAGACTCCTTTTAATTCAACTCTATTGTTCATTTTTAATCTTCATAAGGCTCCACTGACCCAGTTTCACAATTTTTTCTGTTTCCACTTTTTTCTGTAATTTTGCTCAATGAAGTGAGTACAGCCCTCTATTCATTTACTGAATTAATAGAGTTTTCTATTAAGGACAATATCTCCTGAATATAGTTTTGGCAATTCCATTATATTTATGTACTTTATCTATCTTGCATCATTGCTTTTCTTGAAATTTAGGGATTTGTCTTGTGAGAGTAATAACTTGAGCTTATACCTTTTCATCAAGAAGTATACACACAGTAACAAATGGACTCTCTAGTTCTTTATTTTTAAAAGTTCACAAGGACATTTCCCGTAATTACTCTTTTCTATCATTAATACAGTAATATAATGGAATTCCTAAGGGGAAAGTGAAATGCCAAATCAGAACCTCGCAACTTTTCATTAACAGGGACCTTTCTTAATACCAGATACAATGTGCACAGACAGCTACCTTGTATCATAGCTTTAAATCCACACACTTACAAAGAGAAGCTGGCTTCAATCCTAGCAGACTTTGTGCCCACTATTCATTTTATCTAACCATAGCATGCAATTTCTTTCCTTTTATCATATGACACAGTAAATAGTCTGAGATTTCTCCTCACGATTTCCCCTTACCAAAGGTCATATATCAACACGTTACACTTGGTTTGAGATATGTGTCTTTCCATATGACCTATTTAACTGGGATTTTTCAATACCATTATTTTGTCCTTTTTACTCAAATTTCTTTTATTTCTATCGTATGCTATCTGGTAGTAGTGGTACACAAGATCTGAGCAGCTCATGGCACTCACACATACAACTTCAAACACTCCAACCTCTCCAGTGCACCTCTCCCCATCAGCTGGAATCAGTTTCATAGATGCATTGCTAACAGTATCTCAGTTGTGTGCATGTTGACCTTTGCTGACAGTTCAAGTGAGCTATCTCACTGTTATCTGTGACATTATTTGTATGTCTCCATGTCTCCAGCTCAACCTGCAGAAAAATGAGTTTCTGCCTCTACTAACTTGGTTTTCCACTTCAATAGATATATATATTATATTAATATATCTGCTGTCTTCCTTTGTCACCACAGCATATTCCAGAAGCGTTACCTGAAGATTACCCTCTGCAGGATCCCTGCCTCCGTGTCTCCCATCTCTCGGGGGCACTTAGTTTCTCACATCAGAGACTCATTTATCTACTTCAAGTGACACAGAAGAGAAACTTAGACCTGTTTAATTCTCCAGGACCCAGATTCAAAATACATACAGGCTGGAGACTCAAAAAAAGCATTCGGATGACATTTTCCCACAGACCATGCTTCCTTCACCTCTTATTTCAGCAAAGGAGTTCTGGCTTTATTGCCCCTCTCTTTTTGTTAAGCTGTATCTATCAAGGTATTTTTTTGCTCCCCTGCAGCTTTTAAAGAATAAAATCTTGTTGCACGTCTCCCACTATCTGCCCACAGACACCTGAGGCCACATCTCTTGAAATCTTTGCAATGCTGAACTCCAAACACGTCTTATACAGTCTCAGCTAAATGTTGAGACTGTATTACATGTTTGTTCTAACCACAAAAATATCCAAAAACATTTACAATGCATTCTGTGTTCTTATGTCCCTTATTTGGCTATGAATCAAACACAAAGGAAATTTTATTGAGATAAAATTTACTGTTGTTTTTCAGAGCCTTCCTATATTACCTGGAAAAGCCATCTTCCTTCAGAGTTTTATTTCTAGTATCACTAGAAATAGAAATAAATTACTGAAAAATCACAGGTTTATACATGGTAGCTTGGATGGCTGCAAAGATGGAAATCAAGAATGATTTAAATGCAATAATTATATTTGTTACTAAGAGATTATGATTACCCAATGTCAGCAAAGGCATGACTTCTTTTCTTAGAAAACTATCACAAAATAACAGACTTAGAAATATAAATACCCACTTTCCTTTGCAGTACATTTTAAATCCAAGGATTTGTATATTTGCCAAAAAAAGGGCATGAAAGAAGCTAAAATATCTTCAATGTAAACATAGAGCAACCTTTCAAGCTTTTTATAAGCCTTTTTTTTCTCTCTCTTTTTTTCCCTTTTTTTCTTTTTTCAACTGTCATAGAAAAGTTGGAAGGGAGAGTCTGGAGGATTAGTAAACCCTTACTCAAAGCTGGGACGGCTATGATGTCAGACCCAACTTCAATATAATCTAATTTGCTCAAAGTCTTCTTGAGTCATGTTTTGGATACGTCTATGCATGAAGATTCCAGACCTCCAATCAAGTAAGGAAAAGCAAAACCACTTCTACTTATACTATCATAGCATATGCATATGTCAGAAAATATTTTCAAATTGAGTTTTACCAATACAGAAAAATATGTGTCTCTATAAACTACGTTTATAGAGGAATTGGAAAATATTTAGGAATTGGAAAATATTCCATTTAGGAATTGGAAAATATCCCTCACATTTATATGTATCAGTCTTCAGTGACAAAATTAACTACTGCAAAGTGAAATTCAGTATGCACAGATTATAGACCTTGCATAAATACAAGAGATGAGCTATGTATTTATGCAATCTTAAATTTTGAAATTGTCTTTTTTGTAGTTTTGAGGAAAAAAAACCCTGAAAACAAACAAAAAACCAAATTCATCTGCATTCTTATTTGTATGTTAAAATAGACTCTTACGCATGTTACATAGAAGCTCACAACTATATCCACGCACATGTTCACATTTATATCCTAATTTATTCAATTTTTATCAGGATAACCTCACAAATACAGAATTTACTGGAATCTTCCATTTAGTACCAAAAGTAAAGGGATTATTTAAAGGGACCTGAGTGCCATACAAAATGATAGCTATATTAAAATGTAACTTGCAAATTCAGCTACTTTTGCACTTTGAGTCATAGAAATTGACAAATGATCATTTTGGGTTGTCAAGAGGAAGAAATCAATCATTTACAGCAGCATATAATGTTTTTTGCCTCAATCTTCAGTTTTCTATAAAGAATGAAATATCAGAAAAGAATAGGGGAGGCATAAAGAGCACATTGCTACTAACATGTCCAACTCTGCTCAAGTGGGCATAAAACCAAAAATATATTACTATCTGACAGGTCTTTCTTGATTTAGATGAAATGTGAGTCTCACTCATTAACACATTAATAACTGTTCTGAAATCACCACTATCCGCCTGCTCCCTTGCGCCTGCTTTCCAGACAGTACTCTTGACTCATCACCACAAGCACACTCATCTGACTCATTCATATTTCCAGTGTTAGCCAGAAACACAAGTTAATTGCAATGAAAAAATTCAAGAAAGAATTCTAGGCATGGCGGAAATTCATGGCATTAAACAGTTTCTCAAAAACAAGTGACATTATATTTTACATTTTCAACCTCCTGACAAGATTGAAATATTCTACACACTGACTTTTGACACATTTTACCTTTCTATAAACACTGAAAAGACAGAGCAGAGCTGGTTTCCTGATGGCCTAGAAAAGGAAACTTACACAAACTGCCAATCTGCTATCAAAACTGAATATATCATCATGGGACAGCTATTCCAAGAAGAAAACAATAAAGTTTGGGAGAAATGCAAAAGTTGTACTTAGGATGACCTTGATACCAGTTTTACACATACTCCAACAAATACCAGTTTTGAAAAAAGGGAACAACCCTGATCTGTAGTTGAAGAGACTGTGATATCTGTTTTGAAAAGAACTGGGTATTGAGACAGAGAAAATATTTTTATTAAGAAGTAGGGATAAAATCTATGAATAAAACAGAGATTCTTCAGTTGAGTTTATCTTAAAGAAAAAGGCAGTGGACTCACCAAATTGCAAAATGTTGGCAAAAATAACCTTTACAGAGAGGAGAAAAAAAACCCAAATATTTTTAATCTGGACTGTGAGGCGCAAGAAGCTTCAAACAGCTTTTCAAAGTGTTCATGTTACTCAAGTAAATATGGTCAAAAATGTTTGTTTACATATTTTTTTCATATGAAAAATGTGAAGTGTTAATTTGGAGTCCTCAAAATAAATACTAAAAACATCAGTTGACACAGCTGACAATTACAGCTATGTTTGTATCTATTAATCAGTAAATCCCAAATCCCCTGGGCAGTCCAAATCTCTTCATTTTTTCTGAATTCTTATCTATTTTTGCACCTTGGGACTGCAAATTAAAAGCTTAAATACAAAATAATGGCTGTTTTCATTCAATTTTCAGCTTTAGTAGAATCAAGAGAAAACAAAAGGCTTGTGAAGCAGCATGGTATATACAGATCTTCAACTGAGGTTGGCTAACTCAGAATACTTAGTTGCTTTGGATTAAAACAGAATAATTCAAAATTTCTTTGAGACTAAATTATTTCCAGGTCTCAACTCTACACTACCATCTACAATATTAAGTTTTGATACTTCTATTTTGCAACTGTTTCTACGAAGACTGCAGGGTGTAAAGCACTGAGGTGAGTTAATTCATTCTACCACCCCTACTTCCACTGTAGTTTTCCTTCTGCATGCTAGTAAAGTCTTTCTTTTCCAGGCCATTTTATGCAGTTCTGTGCACATTCATCTGAGAATCTATGTCAATCCACAGTTTTAAGGATATGCGATTTAGCTCATGTCTATGTTATCTACATAAATACGGGTAATTCACAAAAGCTTCCCATTAGTAATTTTAGACTCCCACTTGCATTCACAGTATCAAAGATTCCTCTACTGAAAGCAGAGATTTCCATTTCCCCAGAAAACTGAAGACAGCCCAGTGATATTCAGTGAAGAGCAAAATTTCTTTATCATCTATACCCTTGAAATACAGTAGAGACAACAGTGAAAGGCAGTGAAAGAAGAACATCTGCATCACAAAATCTTTTTGTCCATCTGTAGATAGTCATTCATTTTCATAACTAAATTCTTCAAGCTAGCACTCTCAAATTATTTCACCAGGCTTGAAAGTTTAAGGAAGCTTTTGTAACAAGCACATTCAATCATTTTGAAGTGAAAAAAGAGAAGTAAAATTTTACAAGGTGAACATTATCCCAAGAAACATTGAGATTTTTTTCTTTTCATTTATTCTTGCTTCCAATATTCCATCTTGCCAATATTTAATTGTAATGCAGTTTATTTCAGCCTTTTAATACAGCTGCTCAGGACAAATGCGAAGAGAGATTTCAAAAGCAGCTAAAAAGCTGACAAACAAAAACATCCACACAGTATCTTCAGAAAGAGTGCAAAATAATGCCTGAAAATCACTCTTCCTTTCTATAACCTTGACAAATCCCTTAAAGCCAGAAAGCCTTCAGGACCACACTGGAATAAAACAGAAGAAAGACTAGTAAATACTTGGATTCTTTGGGGGTAAGATTTTAAAACAGCCCAGTAAAAAATGGGATATGAATGCCTTGTCCAATAAGTGCCTCAAGATGCTCTTGAAAGAAAGAACAAAGAAGGCTAAATATTTTATTAAAAATCAAAAACCAACAAGCAAACAAGGACCAAAAATACACCCCTTGACACAGAACCACTGAGAACAGATGAGAAACTCAAGGAAGGATATTAAAGAATAGCATCTGTATTTGTGTTTAATTTGAATGCTTATCAGTTTCCATGCAGCTGGATATGATGCTGTGAGAACAACTGGAGCTGAACCACACCAAGTATTTCAGAACTGAAGCAGAATTTCTGTTTCTCTTGTAGTAATGCTCTCTCTCCTCTAAACCCCAAACATTCACAGTGGTAAAGCAAAAGACATGATAAATTTACTTAACTATGGAAAAAATCTGCTGTCTTACTCTTTTCCTAGTCAAGTACTCAGTTTTCAGAACTATTTTTATGTAAAACACAATCGACATTGAGACATAAGGACAATGAAAACACAGGAAGGCAGGATATGCAGGCACCAATCATTAGGCAAGGTATTTTTCTTTCTTTTGTTTGTGACATTTTAAGGGAACCTTGAGAGCAGCACTCATCAGGTTACCCATAATTCAAAGGTGAAACAGGATTAGAGGAGATATGAAAGAACCTACAGCTATAGCTCCCTGTACAGTAAAACAGAGGAACAGAGGCTGTTCCAAAGGTCAAATCTAGCCAGAAAGCTTGATCAGAAATTTAAATTTGAGTGCGAAAAACAAAGTTTGAATTTTCATCCCTTGGAGTTTCTATGACAACTCCTTTGTCACCTCAGCTCCCTGCTACTAGCATAATCACTGGCAGCACTTTTAACCTCATCTGGGTCATGGGTAACAGGCATAAACCCAGCAGTTTTTTTCTTCTGGTCTTGGCAGGAACCAGGGAGCACAGACCCAGCTATGTGGTGACAGCTGTTCCATGTTCTTTTCTATCAGGGCTAAAGATCTGCATCATTAACTACACTGGAAATTACATATCTCAGTCAGTGGAAAAAAAAAATAGAGCAACAATTCATCCTGATACACAAGAATGGTCAAGACCCACAGAATATAGAGTCTTTAAAATCTGATTTAATATGAAGACAAAGAACACCCATGTTGTAATTGTTTGTGGAAATACATTTAGACCTTCTATAGTGAGTAAAAACATTAAAGCAGCTTAGTTGTGGATAAACAGCAGTTCAGCATTTACATTCACTATGGCAACCTACTGCCTGGCTCTTGGACATATGCTGCCTCTGTATTTAGATGGTTTTTGCTATGGCTCCAGAGACATGTCTTGAGGAGACTGAAAAGACTTCTCTGAAATCACTGTCATACCTCATGAATCGCAGCACAAAGCTTGGTGATTTGACTGTGTTATTAGCTATAGAATAACTGACCTTCACCCTGCTTATCTTCTGTGTGTTTGAACAGCAGCTGCCAACATCTACTATCATACTATTGCCAGTATAGAGTACTATGATGATGAGGGAATTCATACTCTGATCATTACTATGCTTACTAAATGCTACAACTGAAAGGTTTTAATAGAATTTACTCCTGTGTTCATATTGTTAAATTCTCTGTAGTGATGCAGAGAATGCTTAGTGATAATTACTAGAAGTATTTTTTAGAAGTCTTTTGGGTTCCCTTTATTTATTTAGCTCAGCCCTAATCTCCATTAATTTATAAAAAGTAGACCTACAACATGGAATTGAAACAAGTTTACTAGCTGTCCTATACCCAAGAGTTCAACTGTCGTTTATTTCTTGCCTTGTATCCTAAGCATTATTCCTAAGCTAGGAATAAGTAATTACACGGCTGTGGTTCCAGAGGTACATCCTCAGAAAGCTTCTCTGAAATCACTGCCACACATAGTGCCAAATCCAGTGACCTAGAATTGCTTATGCCTTGATTAGTATACCACCACCAGAAATTCTCAGCATAAGACTACCCTAACTTAAATGGGACAGTCTAAGTTAAAACTCTTCTTGAGAATCCTTTGTTCTGTGTGCTACAATTAACATTTTAATTTCATGAGAACTGGAAGAGTTCTGTTGTAATGTTCTGTTTAAAGAATTAAAACAAAACAGGAATATTTTAACTTGAAAACAGTTGGATTTAGCTTTTTCCGTTTATATAACAGTTTAAAATTAAAGGTTGAAACCAATTTTTTTTTATTCTCACCAATCAGTTAGTTAAAAAAATTATGTCTTATATTCCATCTAAATGAGATGAGAAAATCCTTCAAAACCTGCAAATTAAAGCAGGAAAACCCTTTCAACACCACAAACATCTAAAGAGTTCTACCAAAAAATGAGTAGCATCACATCTTGATTAACATGTTCTTTTGAAAGAAGACAGAGCCTCTCAACAAAAGGCATTCACAGCCTTTTTTAATTAGGTTTGCCAAAGGCAACAGGTCACTGCAGGAAGAGTTTTGAGCACTCCTTCCTCTATTATAAGCATGCTCTAAAATAATATTCCAAGTTTGCAAGAACACCATATCACAGATAAAGAGCAAAATGGCTAACCTGAGTATGAACTACTTCCTACCTTCTCAGCATTTGCAGAAAAATAGAATTCAATTTTTACCTGGTGGAGGAAAGATTTCTGTCTGAAAGGACAGCAATACATAAAAGTCTATTTCCAAAGTAACCAATATAAATCAAAAAGAATATAAACTCAATCTATAATGAGGTGAACCCAACAAGAGAGGACTATTCACATTTTTAAGGTAGGTGAAATACTGCTCCCTTGCGTTTTCTTTTCTTTTGAGCAGATGATATGATTCCCATTTTTAAACAGAGTCCTTCATGTGTCACAAAAGACTACCAAATAATCAAAAAGAGATTTTCTTCAGATCCCTGCATCTATGCTCTCTGAGGAAACAGGCTGTGTTTAACAGCACTGAAAAAAAATCTCTTCTTAAAAGCTATCTACATATGAAACAAAAGGAAAAAATATGTTGTAAGAGTTTTTTGGTGCCTAAAGGGATGCCTAAGTTTGTATCTGAGCTTTGGTTTATTCAGGATCAGAAAAACAGAAAGGAGATGCTGCTCACAGAGAGACAATACATCACCACTGAGTTCACTGCTAGGGTCAGTGGGCTGTTCAGCACACACACCACCTCAGGAGGAGCCAAATACCTGCCTGGAGAGGGAATGAGGTCACAGCAGGTTGGGATTTGAAGCATGTTTACAGAAATGCATGAGTGGGTGAGATGGGTAAATAGGGAAAGACAGACAACTATAAATCTACTGGATGCACTGCCGAAGGAGACTGACTGGTGGAGAGACAACACAAAGGCCCATTATATTTAACACCAGTCTCAGTATAAATATTGCAGCTTTTCTGTTTATACTCAAAGCCATTCTGTAAATATTGCAGCTTAAAAAAAGCTTACTAGCTTAAAAAAAAAAACAAAAAAAAAACCAACCCCCCCCCCCCCAAAAAAAAAAAAAAAAAAAAAAAAAAAAAAAAAAAAAAAAAAACAAAAAAAAAACAAAAACAACACAAAAAAAAAACAAAAAAAAACCAAAAAAAAAAAAAAAAAAAAACCGAACAAACAACCAACCTCTGCAAGGACAAATTTCAGGGCAATAAATGCAGTAGTACTGAAGTAACGAACGTCCAGTAGGTTATTAGCTGGATATCCCAGCTCCTTCAAAGATCAGCTGAGGCCTGCATTAACACTAAGGTTTATCCCTCTGAACCCACTGTATAGCACAGATGTGCTGCACTCCAGCTTACCCCTGTTGGTGCTAACAAGCCTTAGAACACTTCATGGCAAAGGATGCACTTGCACCCTTCTGCCTCTAAGACTTTTCACTGCTCACTCCCCACTTGATATTCAGGCTCCAAGCCCCATAAAAACCCAAAGGACTGAACATGTATAAAGAAAATATGTTATCCTAGAAGGACACAAAATGTGTCGTTCACAGTCCTCCTACAGTCATTCAACTGTGCTTGGGTGATGACTGCCATATGTTATGTGGCTTCTTGCACAGGAGCATTTCAAACATTCTCCACTGTTTACTTCAATAATTATTAAATATGACTATCCTTGGATAATTACAGAACATATCCACAGTTTTCATACTGTCACAGGCATCCAAGGCATCATTTTAGCCTAATTGCGGCAAAACTGTTCCCTATCTTCAGAAATAGCAGCAGAATTTTAAGAATAGTTCTACTACTGAATTTCTATGCAATTTTGTTGTGACTCGTGGAACCTGCATTTATTTCCCATGTGCTCTGACTCCATCATTAAGTGCTGCCGCTACTCTTTTTGACTGCACTTTCTGAAATTTTGGTGTTCAATCATCTGACTTGGTGTCACAGTTATTTAAGCTGTTGCTTTAGCTTTTTTGTAGACACCATTCTGGTGGGTTGACCTTCGTTTAACACCAGATGCCCTCCCAAGCCCATCTACCACTCCCCTTCCCAGCTGGGCAGGAGAAATAAAATAAGATGGAAAACAACTCATAGTCTGAGATAAAGCAGTTTACTAAAGCGAGAGCAAAATTTTGTGTGCATATAAGCAAAGAGGAAAGAAAAGTTTGTCCTCTACTTCCCATCTGCAAGTGATTTTCAGATATTTCCCAGGAAGCAGGGCTTCAGCAAACAGAGTGGTTGCTTCAGAAGGCAACCATTGTAAACAACAAATACTCCCCCATTTATCTTTTTTCTCTTAGCTTTTATATCTGAGCTGATGTCATACAGTATAGAATATCCCTTTGGTTAATTTGGGGTCAGCTGGCCTGGCTGCATTCCCTGCCAGGATCTTGCCTACCCTCAGCTCCTTGAAATGGGGGGAGATGGGGAATGTTGAGACACCTCACTGATGCTGTGTGAGTGCTGTTCAGCAGTAGCCAAAACACTGGGTGTTATCAACACTTTTCTAGGGAGCAGTGCAAAGCACGGCACTGTGAGGGCTTCTGTGGCAAAATGAACACCTCAGCCAGACCCAATACAACCATCTTCAAAAGTTTGTTTGCTGTGGAAATACCTGGGCAGCCAGACAGGAGAAGCCAGACTACATGGACACTCATCTTCAGCCCACCATCCACGCACATGTCTCCGTTCTGGAAAAGGCAATGCTCCCCACTCTCTCTGAACATTCATCATCGTAGGAACTTAAGCAAAGCACTTTGGCAGCTCACCTGCAACCAGGGGGTCATACGAGGGAGCCTTGTGAGAAGGGCCTTGGTAAAGACTGACTTTTAGCATGGCAAGGGAAAATAGTTCCAGTTAGTAAAATGTTTTTCATTGCTTATCATTTTCCTTTCATCAGATGAGGAATTACAGTTGCACTAGCTAAATATTGATCCCATATTTCCACCAAAGTTCAGAGCTACAAATAAATGAACAAACAAAAACTTACTAAACAGTCTAGCTAAAGTATGCCTGCTAACAGACATAATGAAGGTAGACATTTTGCTTCTGAAAAATCATGATGGTTATTCAAAAAGCCTTTGCAATCTATTTTACTGGCAAGATGATTTTTTTTTTTGTCCTTGTTACTTTCTGTTTCCCCTCCAGACTATCTGATACGACCCCTGCATCAGAATCCAGAACAACAGGAAATTGTAGCACTTTTCAGCATCACTTGTGACGGACAAGGGCTTTGGAACCAGCCTCTCCTACCAGTGCAGAGAAGCAGCAGCTTTCACCTCTATAAATGATTTATCTCTCCCTTACTGTTCCAGAAAGCTCTTCGTATGGCCAGAAGACCCAAGGGCCTAGTTAGCTTGTTAGAAGCAGGCTCAAAGGCCGGCTCGCCCTGGGAGCCGGCCTCGGAGCAGGATGCTCTCGCCTCTGACGGGAGCTGGGGGTACAGCAGGCAGGCTGGCAGCAGCAGCCACTGCACAGGAGCCAGGCCTTGGGCAGGTTCCCAGCCCATCTGCTCTCACTCCCAAGGTCCTGCGGGCGACTTGAAGCTCGCTGGCAGGCCATGCCGCTTTGCTCTCCAGGGAACAATCAAATAATTTATTCACTATCTGGAATCAGAGTGAAAACACTCTTCCTGCACCTTCTCCCTCCAATGCACACTGCAGACTTGTCTTGGGCTGTACCAAAAATAAAACAAGAGGTAGAGCTGAAGACAAAGCTCCTAAGGGAAATGTAAATCTCCTGGCCCTGTGAAGAAAACTGCCTCTATCCATATTGAGAGGTGTGTGTCTAATATTTTCAGTTAAAAATCAAACAACACAGATGTGTCCCAAAGAATTCTGAGGATGCAAGAGTCATGATCTCTGCAGGGTTATTTTGGGGGGATGACTCAATCCCCATGGGTAGCACAGAAGAGGTTGGTGGCTGAGTGATTATGTAAGCTTTAAGATAAGTTTCCTCATGACTGTTAGTGAAAGTATAACATGAGGTCTGACATCATTTAAAACCAATGTTATGGTGAAGATATCACTGAAAACCTCATGATATAATCCAAATTCTCTACAGCATTTCATTCATTTTAGTGGAAGCAGAGAAGAGTCAAACCTGCCTGAACGGCAGCTCTCAATGGCTCTACACCTGCTCAGAGCATAGACTTTAAAATGTGCTCCAAGGGTGGCAAGTGTCCTCAGTCAAACAGGAAACAAAGAAGAAAACATTACTTCAAGTAATGATTCCATTATAAAAGCTATACTGGAATTGCAGATTTTTCTTTCACTATTTAAACAAGTCAGTCAATTCTAAATATAGAAATATCATTGTGAACAAGACTAATCTCCATAGCCCCAGAAGCATTTCTGCAGCCAGAAAGAAACAATAACATAATTATATTAATTGCAGTGTCTTTAAGACTTAATCTCTAATAATGTGATAGCCAGCTGTTTCTGTAATCTATCTCACTTAAAGAAATTGAACTGGTCACAAGCAGCTGTTCTTTAACAGCACCCACACAATGTGACTGCACATTTTAAGGTCACAACATGCAAACTATAGAACTGTGATATATGAATAGCAATTTTTATCTCCCTTTCTCAGTGTAATACAGATGCAACTGAAGGCAGATAAGGTACATCCAGTGACTATGTAACTGAGATCAATTCACTTACTTAATGTAAAATAATAATTTTCTGATAAACAATAGTTTTAACATCAAGTACTTGTACACTGAAGCCAAACAGATTCAAATAAAAAATGAGTCTATATAGGTTGAACTATGATCTTATCAAGAATGCAATACAGTCTTCATACTAAGTCTTGGAAGCAAGATTTGGTGTCCTTCCAGAAGGAGCACTCGTTACTGATCTGCCATTACTTTTTTGACACAGGAATTATTGGCTAAAAATGCTATCAACTGTCAAGCTGAAGGTTAAACAAAATACCCAATGGTGATCCTTGCAGTTCTTACAATGTCTGAAAAAAGCATCACTATGTTGTACAGATACGGTATATTAAAAAATGTCTATTTAATGGGGAAATTCCTAATAATATTTTTTTTAATCTTTAAATGCAGAGACCCTACTTTACAATGATCTATGGACACTTAAGTAAGAGTAGACATTCTTTCCTTAAAGACAAATTGCATACCATAAATCAATTATTTACAGATTGAATAGCTGTTTGTGTTTCATATCTGACATCTATTCCAGTTTCAGATTAGCAAGTGTAGTATGCCCAAAATTTTCACTAAAGCAAACAAAACTGAAGGATGTTTCAGTGAAATCTACATTTTCACAGATCTTGGATCACATTCTGATCATAGATTTAGCTTATCCGAAGTGTTACAGATCTTGGGACTTCCAATCTGTAATGACTTAGGCTGGGATAGAGTTAATTTTCCATACAGTGGCTGCTATGGGGCTATGGTTTGATTTTTGCTGAAAAGTGTTGCGAACAGAGATTTTTTTTTTTCACTGCTGAGAAGCCCTCGCACAGCCTTAAGGTCTTTTCTACTGATTTTTCTACCCCACGAGTGAGGAGGCAGCAAGTGCACAAAGATAAAGTTGTATCTTACTAAAACAGCCAAACAACAAATAACCAATCAATCAAACCAAAAACAAACAGGATAAATTTGTAAATTCATTAAAACAAAACTCCTGCTAAATATGTAGATTTATATGGCAATTGTTTATACACTAGCAAGTATTGTAAAAACATTTTCCAGACAGGAAAAATAACGATACAAAAGCACTAGTAATCTAACTAAGAAAACTGGTTCAATGATACAAAAGTAATACTACATGTATATCAGGAACTTAAAAGAATTAAAAGAAAAAGAAAAAAACGGTAATATAAAATGTTTGCTTTATCATGATAAAAAACCTGTCAGATTGTGCACAGGTCTCAGTATGTCTATTTAATATCGGCATTTCTTTCCTCTCTTCTTTTTTCTCTCCGTAACACATAATTTATGAGAGAGACTTCACATACACTGTCTACACCATGGAAGTTGGTCTATTACCACAACGGATGCCGTAAGTAAACCAAGTAGAATTTCTGTCTAACCAAATGGATAAAAATATATTTTCTCTTCATCCTTAATTTATCATGCTAGTTGCCAGAAATTATAGAACTGAGAAAATACTTGTTTCAAAAACTTCACAAATATTTAGAAAGGTGTATTTCACTCTTGAAATTAATTTTAAAAACACCCTCCTATTAACAGCTGTGCCAGGATTTCTGTCTATAACACCTACTCTAAAAATATTTTAAAAAATTATTCTCTTCTAGAAACATAAACTTGTAATAAATTAATTTGTCCCACCTAATATAATCTGTAAAACAGGTAACATGTTTAATTTAACAGGAAATCTATTAATAGCAGAGGTGTATATTCAGCAATACTCATTTATTGCAAAGGATCTGAACATTGAAGATCCATCACTGTCCTGAGAAAACTGAATGTGCACAATCCTTATGAAGGTGAATGGGAGCCCTTGGACAGAGAAATATCCCTGAAGCTGTACTTCAGAACACAGTTCTGAAAAACACCGACCATAAAAGGTGATGAAACAAAAGTCTGATATCAAAAGAACTTCCATTGTGTGGACAACCTTGGGACAGCACATCAACATTTACTATTTTCCACTCAGAAATCACAGAGCATTTTAGCCTTGGAATCCGTCACCAGAATGGAATGATCGGTAGCATGCAAGAGTGTTATAAGCAAACAAAGTACTATTAATTTGAAATGAAAACAAATTGGACTGTGAAATAGTAGTCAGGACACACACAAAATTTCATGAATTCATATGCATGTTTTAAACTACTCTGAATGCACAGAAAGTGTGTACAGAACGATTTTTCACTGATGCAGTAAGACCTGTACATTTCTGTTACCAACAAAAGGATAGTTTCAGCACGAGTTTTTCCCTCCTTAGGGAAACAAAGCACATAATCATATCTACAAGTGCTGAATAATGAAAGGATAAATTCTACTTTTTCATACTGATATAAATTGAAATATTAAACAGCTATGGAACTGGCAGCACAAGTGCATTAAAGAAAGCCTGTGAAAGCTGAAAATGAAGCCAAGAGAAAATTGAACTGAGGTACTGAAAGTATCTCTTACTTAGCAATGAGAAATGAGAGCCTTCAAGATATGTCTTCATGGTCCTATATTCTGAGAGACTCATCATTACTTAGAGGTCAGGATAACCCAATAGGCAGTGAGCAGCAGGCATTTTACTAGCTCTGTGTCACCTTTATATAAATGCAGAGACAGAGACATAATCTCAGAAATAGGATTAATATTTCTAATGCAAAAAATGAATTTTGGCACTAATTTTTATACTAATTGATGGCTTGAAATACAAACATAGCTACTATAAACAGGATTTACCACATTGCTTCTAAAAGACAGCCACAGTATAATCTTTTCGTCAGTGTTTGTTTAGCACTTACGAAGAACAACCTTTAGACATAATATGCTAAGTGAAACAGAGAAAAGGAATGAAAAGGAGAGATTAAAATTGTGACCTGCAAGTAGTTAAGCATTTTTAAAAAAAAAAGGAATTTGGACAGTACTAACTGTCTAAAAAACTTTAGGTGCATATGGAAGATGAGACAAAAGCAAGGTAGACACAAGAAACACAGAGCCATAGAACGGCTCGGGTTGGAAGAGATCTTAAAGATAATCTAGTTCCAACCTCCCCACAATGGGAAAGGACATCTCCCACTAGACCACATTGCTCAGAGCTTCATCCAGCCTGGCCCTGAACATTTCCAGGCATGGAAAATGTTCCAGAACCTCTCTGCACAACCTGTTGCAGTGTCTCTCCACCCTCACAGAGAAGAATTTTTCCCCATCTATCTAATCTAAACCAAACCAACTTTTTCAGTTTGAAGCCATCCCCTCTTTTCCTGTCACCACATGTCCTTGTAAACAGTCTCTCTCTATCGTTCTTGTAGGCTTCCTTCAGATGCTAGAAGGCCACAATCAGGTCACTTCAGTCTTCTCTTTTCCAAGCTGAATGGTCTCAATTTTTTCAGCCTGTCTGCACAGGAGAGGTTCTCTATCCCTCTGATGATATTGGTGGCCTCATCTGGACTTGCTCCAATAAGCTGGGGGCTCCAGAGCTGGATTCAGCAATCTAGGTCAGTAGCTCCCAAGGCCCTCCTTTCTATCCTTCTTAAAGATGGCTACAATACTGTCCTTGTTCCAGTCACCTGGGACTTCACCTGACTGTCACAACTTCTCAAATATCATGGAGAGTGGCTTGTCAACTATATCAGCCAATTACCCAAGAGTTCTGGGATACACCTCATTAGGTCCCTTAGGCTTGTGTAATTCATGTTCCTCAGATAGCTATGAACCCGATTTTTATTTACAGCAAAAGGGACTATGCTCCCCAAATCCCCATCCTGCTGTCCCACCCACTCAAGAAGTCTGGAAAGGGATGTTGTCATTGAAGACTGAGGCAAAAAAGTTGTTATCTCAGACTTCTCATTTCATTGTTACCACTTTCCCAGCATTGTTTATTGGGGTACACCTTCTTCGACTGGTTGATGTACCTATAGAAGCTCTTGTTAATTTATGCATCCCTTGCCAAGTTCAGTTCTGGCTTTGCCTTGGCCTTCCTCACCTTATCCCTACACAGCTGAACTTCATAACTCTTCCCAGGTTACCTGTCCTAGTTTACACTGCCTATGCACTTACTTCTTTCCCTTTAGTCTGACCAGTAGTTCCCTACTCAGTAGTGCTGGTCTATTGCCTTCCTTGCCCTATTTTCTCTTCATTTCTGTAGACCAACTAAAAGGTAGATCCTTCTGCCAAAACATTAATCTTGGGGCATTTTCAGTTTTGGCATGGATTTTACAGCCTATTTTTATCTTGCATTACAGTCAAGGACTGTAGAGAATGTGAAAGAGAATTAATATAACTGAGTCCTGCAATCCTCTGGGGTAGGGCAGTGAGCAATGCCAGGTACATAGGAACACAGCTGAAATAAAATCCTGAGTGGCCATGAATACTTCTCTGGGTTAAAAATCTGATGGATTAAGAACCAGAAGTCTAAGAAGCAAATGCAGTTGTTAAACCCTGAAGACTACAACTTTTCTTGAGCCTTCTCCAAACCTTTTTAAACTTCTCTAATCACCTCAAGTGGAAACAGTTCTTTTTTAAAACTTGCTTGTTGAGAGAATGGAAACTAATAGGCATTTTCTGCACCTCCTAGACCGCTAGAGCTCCCATACTAATAAATGTGTAATTACTTTTGACAATATCCCTGTAAGTCCTGAGTGACGTGCCATATGTGAGTCCATTCTAAAGATGGACTGAAATACCTTATAAATTCAAGATGTTTACAAAGGCAGACAACAAACTTGACAAGGCAGAATAATTGTTTGAAGCCAGGTCATAACAGATAAAAGTAAACAGGTTGATAAATAACCTTTAAAAGCTTCATTAAAAGCCTGTATCATTTTATTATTAAAAAAAAAAAAAACCAACCGAAAGCAGACAAACAAAAACAAAAACCCCCTGTATTTAAAAAGAGCAACCTAATTCTTTTTCAGTTCACAGAATGAGAACTGTAAGTGCAGATGATGCAAGTCTAGTTAAACCACATTATGCACATTTTAGATTACAAGTATTCCTTTCTAGAGCCAACTGACAGTTTCTCCTACCTACAGTGTATGACCCTCGCAAATACAAATCAGGATATTCAATTACTTATGTCAGGTCCAAGGATAATGAGGTTTTAGCACAATTCTGTTCCATAAAATTTCATTAGTTACTGAGATCATATTGATCTGTAATTAGATAATGTTTTGCCACATTTTATGAAGATTCTGCAGCCTCACTCAGGCCCTACCAAAATAATGCAAACAAACATCATTTTCTTCAGGCAGATACAGCCAAGAAAACACAAAGGATTCAGAATGAAAAAAACAATAAAAAACACAAGCAGAAAAAAAAACAAACAACCAAACAAAAAATTAAAAACCCAAAACCTTCTCCAAGCTATTAAAGAAGAGAAAAGAGTAAAATCTTAATAAAATTCCTCCTCCTCCTATCCCCAAACCTTGTATTGGTCTTGCAAGAAAACAGAGGAACCTGCCTCTTCTCTAACACTAAGAACAAGTGCTGTCTGAGCCTATTTTTATGCCTAAACTGCACTGTCCTCCACATGGAAGCTCAATCCTTTCCTCAGCACTATTTTCCTGCCTAGAATAAATTAGATGGTTCCAACAGGTCCAACTGTCTAGCACAACCTCTTGCTTTTAAGAAAAAAAATGAAGCTTGAGTAGATTATAAGCAGGTGATTACAGGAAAGGGCAGATGGTAGATGCAGGCAGCAGCTGCCACTACCAGTAAAAATCATAGGGCAAGGTCACTTCTAGAGCTCTGGTCAAGGCTAGAAATGGGGTTGGGGTGAAGTTTTTTCTGTATGTCCTTGAAATGAATGAATACTGAACATCATGGAACAATGGATGTTTTAGCAATTTTTTCCTAGAACAGAAGAGAAATCAACTACACCCAAAGAACTTATTTGTTAAGCAGAAAACAAAAGAAAAATGCCACTCACAACAGAGGGCTGCACCTGACCTCTAAAAAATTCCAAACCAAGAGGCAAAGGATCAACTTCTTTCCTCCAAAAATGCCTGTATGGGAACTATGATAACAAACCTGTGGAGTTCATATTCCAGAAGAAACTCCAGAAACAACAGATACATCTCAGATTCCAGCAGGACAACCTGATTTGCTTAAGGAGGAGTTAGGCAAAGGCCACTGAAAACATTCATGCTCAGTGACATGCAGCACGTCTGTTCATATAACCTTAAGCTGGTTACCAAATTAATTGGGTTATAAAACTTGAGGGCAGCTAGATTTAGTAACAAGATGCCTAAAGGAATAACAAGGTAGCCAGAGCACAGACATAAATGTCTTATACTCCTTACATATTTATTTCTGCTGTGTAATTTCTATGCCACAGCGTGCTTTAAGTCGCTTTGTTTGAATACATCATGATACCAGAAAACAACTGAGCCTGGGCCCTCCTTTCCCACCCTGAGCCCTGAGGTGCTCAGGGGGCTCAACAATTCACATGCCTCACAGTTAAAAACAACACACTACCAAAACAAAGCAACTAATGAAATATTAAAGCACCAAAGCAAGCCTGACCATTAGCAGAGACAACGAGACACAAGGGTGTTTTTATCCGTTCTTTCTCAGAGAAGGTAATGGACCAGTTTAAACCAATATTGTTCTATGGCCTATCCTATGTGATGGGATTGTATACACACTCTAATTACTTTTTCTTACTTGTGTAGATTGCCATTTTGTTAGGACAAATCCACCAGATCTTTAGCACTGGTCTCTTATAAACTACAACATCCATAAAAATAAAAAGGAAAGTAAAAGAAGAAAAATGACATAGCTTCTTCCCTGAAAAAATGTTTAAAAACCCACTATCGGACACTCATGCACAGTCCTACAATATGGAAAGGAAAGTAGTTTATTAAAATTGCCAGGTCCTTCAGTCCAATAAGGTATCAATTTATACCAGTAAATAACAGGTATTCCAGCACCAAAGGAGTATAATTACATTGGATGGAATGTTAAAAAAAAAAAAAAAAAAAGGCAACAAAATAGAATTAAACATACATTCATATTAACCCCTAAGATTAAATTTAATTAATCATTAAACTCCCAAATAGTGAATCAAAGCCATTAGATAAAATGAAGACATAATCACAGAGATATCTAAATCCTCATAACACCCTAAAATCCTTTAAGCCTAAGGGCTTAAGTCAATAACTTACAAAGTTAAGGCTTCTATTTGGTATTTTTACCTTTGGATGCTTCATGCCATAGAATTCTACTAGTAATTTTGCTGCATTTTCTATTTTATTATCTGTAAATAATTGCCACCAGGGATAGAACATTTTTCTAAATGGAACCTTAGCCCTAATATTCTTGAGACTGATTCATGATCAAATATATTCAGGGAGCAATCACTTAGGAATGTGATCATAAGTGTACTACACAGGCCTATGGTGTACATAGCTACTGAGAACTGTGGTTGTTTATTCCTTCAGTTTTTAAGTGTATAAATTGGATTTAAATTAATCTTTTAATAAGTTATGAAACCATTTGCAAACTTTTCCTGGTTTTGAGGATAGTTTTGATTTTGGTTAGGGCTTTTTCGGTTTTGTTTTTTTCAAAATATCTGTAAATGAGAAACTGTGAAGTCAACAGAATGATGATACTCTACAAAATGTCTCTGCATCTCTTTTGAATATGGAAAAAATATAGACTTTTAAAAAATATTGCAATACTTCCCCATTAAAATACATGGAAGGACATAACAATCAGTCATCTTTGTATTTAAAACACAAATATGAAGTGAATCATTCCTGCTTTGTTTGAGATGAGGTAAAGAGGATGGTCTAAGAAACAGAGAGGTGTGTAGCTTTAGAGTTTACTTAATGATTTTCAGACAGAGCCTGTGACTTTAAATTATTTTACCCAGTGTATGCATTTTAATGCCCGATTATGAAAAAGTGAATTATTGCATATTACTTCCAGAAAGTTTGATTTGATTTAGAAACACTGTTTCTGGGAAAGCAGTACTATTTTTTTCCCTAAATTCACAAGAAAAGGTGAATGCATCTGTACAAAGCACAGTGAGATAGCAGGCCTCTCAAAATTATATATCTTTATTCAAGATACCACCTGTAGACCATTTTAAAATACATTGACATTATAAAGCAATCTTTGGGTTTTTGTCTTGTTTTGTTTTTTAATACATATAACTGATCTCCATTACTCTTTCTTTTCTCCTATATACTTAAAATACTCATGTAAAAAGAAAAAAAAACTCCTTGTACATTATACTCAGCAAGATCCTGCTACACACCAGAGACAGCAATCATAGCTATCCACAAGATTACCGTGGATTGTCAGAAAGCAAAACAGATAAATTCTGAAACTGTTGTGGATTGATTTCCCAAACTTCATAAAATAGACTCACTGTGCAACCCAAGTATCACAGAAAAATAATTGGAAAAGCAACATGGGGTGAAGCTATCATCACTGAGTATGAAAGCAATGCAATAACAGCCTTCTCTGTGTCTGAACCAGAAATCTACATCCATCACTGAAATCCACACAGTTCTTACAGATTTAGCTACAGAAACACAGTTCAGAAGCAACTGGAGACAGCTCCAGATAAGGCAGCTGTACCTATTTTGACTGTCTCTTTTTTTTTTTTTTTTCAGTTTTCAAAAATTAACAATGGACTAGAAAAGGGACTAAAATCACCATGCTCAGTATTTATAGTATGGAAACCTAAATATTCCAGTCAGTTTTCCTTGTTATACAATAAGCAAGGTCCTGCTTTAACTTCCTACTGAATGGTGACCTCACAGATTGCTGGTTTGAAATACTTGTAGTAATAGTAATAGATGCCACAGAGGAAAAATACTGAGTTGATTTAACAGACCAGAAACAACTTTATTTTCAGCTATCCATCTCTTTCAAAGATGGAGCTTTTGCTAAGAGTACATCTCTACCTCTGGGCAACCAAAGTGCCAGTTCTTGTTTTAGAGGCATAAAACTGCACTGTGGGATCCAGCCTTTGCTGAAAGTGAAAACCTGAAGAAAGCACAGACCCAAATGCCCATCAAAAGGTACAGATAAAAGGTACTGCTGCACCCCATTCAGACTGCAGAAAATTTATCTGCATGTGTATTCAGAACAGTGGGACTAACAAGTGCACAATGTTCACTACACAAACACCTAAATACCTAACTCAGCTCTACTGACTTGCGTGACAACAGTAGGGGATGAAAATGCTCCAGAAGTTTATCTTAAACATTGTATCATTTTTTTTCTCAGTGGGACTGCTTCTAATTCTAAATGCTGTCAGATTATTTCTCTCCTGCCCATAATAAGCACCTTTCCTTTCAGAATCCATATACTTCACTGCTGTTGTGATCTTGCCAAGAGCACAAGTGAATTTCAAATGTCACTAGTTCTTTAGGACCCCACACATTTGCTGTGTTGTGCCTCGCACACAATCTTATTATACCATAAGAGATGGGATTACAAATACTATGTACACATACACTGTGGTGCAGAAGCACTCTACAGAGCACTAAGTAACCCTGGTGCATTACACCTTTTACCTTCTTCCCTGCTTACGCACAGAAGTCTTCAAAAGGAATCATAACACATGAAGAAAGCACAGCACATACCTGGAACTTGTCCCAACACACAGCTAGGTAATAACACACTGGGGTGTATCCCAATGTATGAGAGATGGGCACCACTCCTAGGTATAGCAATTTAGACATGGGAACAGTGAAACCCTGGTGGGTTTATGTGTACATCTAAGTTTACAAGTAATTTTCTAGGACAGCATATTTTTGGACTAGGAGGAATAGCAAAAATAAACTGCCAACTGCTTCTCCTCTAGCCTGAAGGACCAGGGATTATTCCTACCCTCTACTTTAATGTCTGATCTTTTCCAAGAACTAAGCTACTGTTCATGTTATCTCTTGGTGTTTGGGGAATTTTCAATTATATTAAGATGACGTAAGAACTGTTTGGGTTTTTCGGGTTTTATTTTCCCCATATAGCATTGCATCCTGATGGCAGGCAGACTTTTCTAAACAAATAAACAGGCATTTTGAATAGGGATTATAATTAATGGTTAAACATTCTGCTATATTGTGATATATTCAGAGGTAGTCCTGACAATACTCCCAGCATTTTTCTTAATCACATGAAAACAGAAGAGGAAAATACTGCTGAATTACCTCACTGTAAAGAGGTGTGTTTCTGGAAGACGAGCTTCACAAAGTTCCCAATGCTGAAGGAACACTGGTTTTCTGTTCCAGAAAGGTAGGTCACCTGGACCTAAAGTCTCATAATGCAGATGTACCCCAGTTTTTTTCCCCTATAATTATAAACAAAGAAACCCAACCAATTAAGAAACCAAGTACTCTCTAAATATTGCAAGAGGGGCAACAAAAAAGAGCAAGTGTAGTTATTTCTATAGTACTTTTCACTTAGAACACAATACTACACTAATGTAGAAAAGACTGAAAAATTTGAACTCACCCTGCTCATTTATTATTTCAGTTCTTCTCTTCTGTTTATTTCCTGGCTTGTAAAAGGAGATTGAGCTTTTCTTTTCGTTTTTAACCAGGAGATGTTCATCTACTATCTGTCACATCCCATGAACAGGGAAAATCACACAGACCAAAGACAGTGTTTGACAGACAAAGCGTTGCATTTTCCTTAAGAGTTACCCACAAATAATAAATGGGCAGTGGAGCTGACAAAGACATTGAGAGCATTTCAAGAAAAAATGACACAACAACATACACAGACATTGACTTCTATACAATACAAGCTACCACAATTACTTTTATTAGCAGGTTGCTAATAAAGATATTTAGACTGCTTCATTGTACTTCTTTCCCTCTGACAACCCATTACAAAAGACAATGAGCTGGAAGCACCTTCTTTTACCTCGTATTAGGCAAACCTGTTTATAAATACTGGCTTCTGTCCTGGTCAAAAGACACTGCATTTAGTTTCTCTGAAGGAGCATGAATTCACATGCTATCAAGAATTCCAAGAGCAGAGTTCTCCAATAACATCAAAAAAGGACTAGACTTCCAATGCACTGTCCGTCAAGGCTGCTCAGGCAGTACCTGTATGATGAATAATATGTTCCATTGGCATTACTTTGTTAATCCCAGTTCAAGAGCAACAATGAATAAAATAGAGGTCACCAAATGTTTTCCACAAAAGTGGAAGGTCTCCAATATGAGTAAAGCATTGAAGAACGTGGCATAATAAACATGGTCAAAGAATTTTGGCTTATTCAGCCTACAGAGGAGACAGCTTCTAATACTTAAAAGGCAGTTGATAGTGCAGATGGAAGTACACTACATATATAAGAATCAGCAATGACACAACCAGAAGCAACAGGCAGAAACAACAGTGGAAATACGAACCTCATATAATAATAAAAAGATAAACCACACACTGGGAGGATAACTGTTTTATGGAAACCTTCCTGTCCAGCCATCCAGGACTGACTCTGGCAGTCACACAGATCACCTGAGCTGGGATCAAGGCCCCTTCACACCAGGCAGCTCTAGTGGCTTGACAACTTGACATTCTAACATTCAGACAAGCTTTTCTATAGCAGATTTTCAGTTGTCTGGATGCTTAAAATACTTTAATCATGGTGCAACAAAAAATAACAGCTCAATCTGGGTGCCTCTGAGCAGGGACCTTCAGCAAAGGAAACCCGGGGCTTTTATAACCTCACAGTATAAGCACACCAAAGCCTGGAGCCATCAGCTCCTGCTGTGTTCCCCGAGTACCCAAAGCCCTGGCTGGGCCACAGGTCCCTGTGCCCTTTGTTCTGCAAAAGGTTGGCACTCCATAGCCTCTCGCCTGGGGCTCTCAACACCCAGAGCTCAACCTGCGATCCTCACCACAGCTGCTCACAGAGATA
Source organism: Regulus satrapa (assembly GCA_013396955.1). Classification (NCBI taxonomy): domain Eukaryota; kingdom Metazoa; phylum Chordata; class Aves; order Passeriformes; family Regulidae; genus Regulus; species Regulus satrapa. The sequence goes on from VWZN01011105.1 coordinate 47,972, forward strand.
CCGGCACAGAATTATGTATTTCTCAACAACTGAACATTGGAAACAAGCTGCCAGACAAGTGGTGCAATCTGCCTCCCTGGAAATATTCAAGACTCAGCTTGACAGGGCTGTTGATAGACTAATCTTAAGCCCTGCTTTCAACAGAAAGTTGGACCATATGATCTTCAGAGCTGTCTTCCCACCTAGACTTTTTTCATTATTCCAAACAGCTAAAATACTGAATTTTAGGATGCATGATTCTTCCTTTAAAAAATTACTCCAAGAAAGTTGTCATGCTCCTTAGCCCTTTTTAATTCTACCTACATTTCACAAAAGTCTATTTTCCACTTCAGTCCTTCGACAGTTAGAGCCACGAATCAATCAGACTATATGAAATAGCAATGCATGTACATATGTATTTACAGACACTCTAAATTTGGTGCTAAAGTAAAAAACACATTTTCCCTAAGGGACTTCCCACTGTGTCCAAGTTTCCTGAACAACTCATCATGCCTCCCTAACTTGGCACCAGCAGGTTTCATTACATTGCTTTGATCAGTTGTAGCAGCTGTCTCCTGCATGCTCTGTTTCATTTGTGCTGTGGACAGACCTGCAAGGAGAAGCCCTACCAAGCAAAGGACCAGCAATGGAAGTTTCAGTATCTCCTCTCAGACCTTGAACAGTGAACAGCTTCCAGTATGTACAAGAGGAGAGTGAAGGATCAGAAACACAGAAGAAAACAAGGGGAAGATGTAGCCTAAGGGATATGATGGAGTACAGAGCCAGCCATCCCCATCTGTCAGTGCTCATCAAGGACAATATGAGGACTCCAGGCAAAGTTGAGCAACCACAACTAGATCCTCACCCAGCTCCTGCTCTTGTGTTTTATAGACAGACATCACAGAATCTGAAATAATTCACAGCATAACAGCCATTAAATAGCACTGCAACTGTATGACCTAGTATGGGCACTTTGTATTAAACCTTTCAACACTGTGATCTAGAGTAAAAGTAATTACAGGATTCGTATAATTCTCAGATCACTCAGAAGAATAAATTTTTTTCCACTTGGAAATAGGCAAGACAGAAGAGGAAAAAAACAATTATTCTCAGAAATGTAATATGATATTACAAAGTATCCACAAAAACAACCTTTTGTGAGGCATTAACCAATTTCAAACTCACACATAATCATCTACAAACTATTTTTTAAAGTGCAAATATAATGTCATAGTTCTGTAATTCTAAATAAAAATGTCATTAGCTAAATTTTAAATAAAAGGAAGTTTAAACACCAAACTATCTTAAGAATGACACTTGAATATGGAAGCTGAACTATGTTTATGTGACTGTAATGTTTTGCAGCTGTACCTCAAGCCTATAGCACTAACAACTTTCATAAACTCAATACTGGATCTGACAAAACAATGACTTTTTGCAATTTTCCAATTTCAGAAAAAAAAATCCCAAGCCCATACTACTTGCTTGATACAGAAACATGCATGACTTCATAAGAGTGCAAAAGAAAAAGCAAGCCCCTTTTCCCACATATACAACAAAATATATAAACCACCATTTTTCAGCTGCAAACAGTGGTGCAGTTATAACGACTCAGAATAAGCTGTTTTCAACATACTTAAATACAGCTCGGTAAACATATTTACAGAAACTGAATCTCTTGGCAAAGTAATTGAAAAGGCTTTCATGTGCAGTTTACACTTGCAACTCAGAGTATTTTTTTTAATGCATGTATTTGTGAGATCTGCAAGGCAGACCTGGTTGAAAACAAATTATGAGAGAAATTCACAGCTGAGCAAATGAACTAGCTGTTAATTACCACAAGGGAAAATACACAAGAAAATCAAAACTATTTTAAAAGATCAAATAGAATTGAATATAAAGTCTGCCACCCAGAACCATAATTTCCATTTTAAAAGACAAATTTATTAAATATTATCAAACTTTGCTAGGAGAAATTATAAGAAGCCCTTATAAAATGTGCAGGTGTACCTAATGCAGCCTCTCAAAGTTGGATAGATGTTGTATTGAATGCATGTCTTAAAAGTGATTTTTTTATTTGATAGAAGATGATCAGTTAAACTTACAGACAGGATGAACTACACATTTTTAATAAATATCACTTCAATACCTTGACAGATGTATAGTAGCTATTTGTATATCTTTGTATGTTGAATGCAAATTGAAAACACTTCAAATATATTTGGTTTTGGTCTTTTTCCAAAAGCATATCTCAGTAATGGATACAAAAGAACAAATCTCCATGAAGTTCTTCACTCCTTTTTTCCTGCTCAATAGCTCTTTTAAATTATTCTTTGATATATTCTAGTATACTTCCATTAAAGCTTTTACCTATTACATGTCAGTAAAACTAATCACACAGTATAAGAAATCCTAGTACAGTACAGACAATATTTTCCTATCTGAAGAGATGTTTGCATGAATTCCTGAAAAGCATGACTGTCCTACTTATGACATCTCCCACGACAGAACCAACACTTAGCTCTAGAAACCCAGCAACAGTTAAAATCATCGAATCATTAAGGTTGGGGAAGACCTTGAAGATGACAAAGTCCAACTACAAACCTAACAGCACTGTGTTCACCATTAAACCAGATCTCCAAGTGCCATATCCACATGCCTTCTGAATACATCCATGGCTGGTGATTCCACTTCCCTGGGCAGCCTGTTCCAATGTTTCACAAACCTTTTGGTGTATAAAGTTTTCATAATATCTAAACTCTCCTGGGGAAACTTCAAGCCCTTTCATCTCATCCTATCACTAGTTACTCAGAAAACCAACCCTCACCTACCTACAACTTCCTTTCAGGCAGTTGTAGAGAGCAATGAGATCACTCCTGAGCCTCCTTTTCTCCAGGCTAAACAACCCCAGCTCCCCCAGCTGCTTTTCATCAGAATTGTGCTGCTGACTCTCTGCCATCTCCATTGCCCTTTTCTGGATGCGCTCCAGCCCCTCAAATGTCCTTCCTGTAGAGAGAGACCCAGAACTGCACACAGGGTTCAAGGTGTGACCCCACCAGTGCCAAGTACAGGGGGACAATCTCTGCCCTGGTCCTGCTGGCCAAACCATTGCTGATACAGGCCAGGATGCCATTGGCCTTCTTGGCCACCTGGGCACAAACTGTCTCCCGTTCTGCTACTGTTGACCAGCATCCCCAGGTCCTTTTCTGCTGGGCAGCTTTCCAGCTACTTTGCCCCAATCCTATGGTGCTGCACAGGGTTATTGGGACCCAAATTCAGGACCCAGCACCTCACAGCTGAGAAATTCTGGCAGGGAAATCCCCCTTCCAAATTTTCTAATCATCACTTAGCAACATTAAGTGATTAGTACATGCACTGTCAGAGTGGTTTTCAGCAGTGTACATCTGCATTGGCTGTGCACACTCCAGTAATTAATCACTAATTAGCAATTATAATATTTTATTTGAATAACCTTTTCTGTATTTATCAAATAATCTCTGAAAGTTTTTATTGTGATTTTCAAGATGTGTGATTTTGATCTTTAATATTGTTTCTCTCTGAAAATTGTTCATCAATATTTGGTTTTACTCACTTCCAGAACCTACCTTATTCAAATTTTTTGTCCATACTAAAGATACAGGGGGTTTTTCCCCTCAAACAAGTCCTCAGTACTAAAAGGCTGTATGCAAAGACTTCCTGATTCAGGCAAGTAACTCTGAATGATGGGTTTTTTTCCACCACAGACCCTCTCCCTACCCTGCTGCACTGGTCTTAAAGCTCTTTGACCAGATCCTCCACTAACACTTAATGAAAACTATTTACGCAGCAGATCTAATTCATGCAATATTGGCAGTGTATTTCCATACTAAACTTGTTACCAGTTTATAAAATAAAATGCTATGTGCCCTCCTAACTCAGGAATTTACAAAGGGTAAATTACAAAGGTAATTTGCATAATTTGTATGCAAATTACATAGGGTGTTTCTGTCTGAAAACATATATTGCCTATTGTAGGTTTAATTCACTGAATCTTCATCAATCTTTTTAATTCTTTATTAACAAAGATTTGATACTATAGTAATTATATAACATGGGTTTTCTTCAGTATTCTTTTCAATTGTGGTTGTTTTTAACCCTTTCCACAGTGGGTTTTTTTTCTCACTAGCTTTGCACCTTGTTTTCAGATCAATTAATCTGCATAAGAAATAGTAAGATCTTTCTTGCTTATTTTAAACTAAATGGCTTTTACAGTTATATAGGACTTTGTACTCTTGAAGTCTACTATTGAAAAGACTACTTACCCAGTCGACTACTGTGCTGGAAAGAGAACTGGCTCCTTCTAAAATGCTGCAGAACACAACAAGATTTAAACATGCTCAAAGTGAGATCTTATGTGATTTGCACAAAAACCCAGTTATTTCTGAGGTTAAAAACAGGTGTTTAAACATTCGGTTCAACCAAAATAATATGGTAATATTTCAATCCAGTATGCCACTGCAAATGAATACTGTCTTTACTACAGAGTACTGTAGCACAATATGTGTAAGAGGCTAATGATTAATACCTAAAAGTACTCTTTCTGCAATAATGCTGCTCCATCCCATTAGCAGGATCATTACTCATGAAACCAACTCATCCTCAGGAAACATTCTACTGTGAACTACAATTTTGACCTCAGTGGATGATCGTCATTGATCACTGATGTGCTGATAATACCTAGGCAGCAACCTGCCTACTGTATGATAGCTTTTGAGTTGCTGTTTCACGAAGCTTCTACAGAAACTCAAGTTTTGGTATCAGAAGTCTGTCACACTAGCTAGATAATTTCTTACGTGACAGTTTAAAACTCCTGCAATTTCTGAAATCCTGATGTACCCTACAAAACTGGGGCTCTGAGGCTCCCTCTTTCTTTTTAGACTCTAACCCATGATGTGCTTCATTTATCTTTCAAGGGGAATTTTTTTTTTCCCCCTAAATTCTGGGATATTTTTCTGAGACTACTTGGAAAAAATAGATCTCCACACTTTTGAATAACTGATTATGAGGAGTTTTTTTTAATATGACTAATAATCAAGAAAAAAAAATTCAGAGTGAAAAAAAAACATAATTCATTTCAATTTAATTTATTTACATTGCAGTAGTACATATGAGTACATGCATGCACTACAACCATGTTACTGGCACTTTACAAATCACATAAAAGATACATAAAACTTGTCTCCAAACAATTTACCAAATGTCTCCTTCCTGTTGATATCACTGAATTCTGCAACCCTTTCAAATACATCCAGCAGTGAGGTTAGATCAAGGGCTAATAGACTTGATAAATAGCTAGTATTAAAAACCAAACAAAATATTTCAAAGACAAAGAAGAAAAAAAAAAAAAAACAAAAAAAACACAAAAACCAAAAAAAAACCAAAAAAAGCAAAATCATTTTGAAGCTCTTTCCATTTACAGACCATGTAATTTTTTATTTAAAAATCTACAGATTTATAGACTACGTATCTTGCATACACTATCATACTCAAATTATACTGAAAGCCTTTAAAGATTTTTTTCCTCTTACAGAATGTATTTTTCTCATTGATTCTGGAGACTGCAAAAACAGTTTTGCTGAAATTTTCAAAAAATATTGCAATTTTCAATCTTTTGAAAATGATATTTTCAGTGAAAGCATTTCCACCTGAAAATATTTAACCAAATTTGATCAAAATGTATCTGTTTGGATATAAAGTCATATAAAGTCAGTAATATAAAGTCAGTCTAGACACCATATACACAACAAGCACTGAAGCTACTGAATCAGTAATAATATACTTAGAGGCATTATTTAATACAAATATTTAAATTATTAGAGGATTTAAATACCACCTACAAAATTAATTTATGAATCCATATTTGGAAGCAATAAACCAAATAGTCAAATTATTAAATCATGCAAATTTAAGGACTAACTCTATAAATTAAATGTTCACCCTACTTGCTAGGCAATCACTGTACATGATGTGGTGTTTCTACAACTCGAGATATTGCAAAGAAAACAGGAACATATAAATTTAGAAACACTGTCAACACCTAAAATCATAACACAATGTTAATACGTGTCAGTAGAATAAAAATGGAAATCCTAAACAGAGTGATGAATAGTTACTGTAACACTGCCAAAAGACCATAAGGGAGCTCATACAAGAAGTTTACCAATGTAGGAGTGACTTTGCAAATATTTATTTAATATTAGTATAGGAGACAACATATACTGATGTCTCTGTTACAGCTCTGAGCATGCCTAGTGAATACTAACTGAGCAGATTTAAATCTGAAAAAGAAGGTAAACAAAACGTGTAGATCTATCGTTTTAACTCAAAAAGCTTCATCATGGTCTCGTGATATCTACCATGGTTATGACTGAGAACCTTGCAAGTATTGTGAACAAGTCATGACAATGATTCACTAAATGACTGCTAATAGCTACTCAGAGTCATTCTAAAGAATGCAACAGGCATGTGAAAAACTTGAATGTTACCTTGTGCTTCATCTGTCAGTAACAGTAATATTTTTTATTGGACTTTAGTACTTTTGCTCCTAGATTAAATCCGTTTAAAAGGCACTTTCTCTTCTAACAAGTACCTTTATTCTATCACCCATTTCCTCTAAGGACTCTACAACTGCACAATGAAGGAGACCAGCAGGAACCAACATAAGTGCCAACAAGTCAGACCTAATAACAGTAAGCAAGACCTCCAGATCCACCTTTTTGATTTGAGTTACAATCAATAGACAGTGTTTCACTCTACACTTAACAACAAACATGGAAGCAGCTACTATACTTGAACGGATCACCTGAGATCAGTCCAAAGACTGATCCCTTAACATGGGCTCTCAGTTAAAAATACAGAATTCAAAGCCAGGGAACAAAATCAGTTTTCTCCAGCAGACAGCAAACTACAGACATTCTCTCAGGCTTCAGTCATCCTCCAGAGGCAGGAAACTTCAAACCTCAAGTTATGAGGCCACCATTAGTTAGCTATAAAGGGCTTCAGTGAAAAGCCTCCAAGCCCACAAAGCCACAAGGCTTCAGCTGTGTGCCAAAACCAAGAACATGCCAGAAGAAACAAAGCCAACCATACACACACCACACACCCCTCACCAAATTTAAACAAAAAAAAAAAAA